>PVJC01000006.1:0-266702 GCA_004026665.1 Murina feae
CTGTCCATGAGAGACAGTGAGGCCAGTGTGCCACACAGAGCAGAAGATGGAGCTGAGCCCTAGGTGATGTGGTCAGGAAACTTGGGTTGTGCAGGACCAGAGGTACATATTTTAAGTTTTGCAGGTCACATGGGTCTCTTCTTCTTCTTCTTCTTCTTCTTCTTCTTCTTCTTCTTCTTCTTCTTCTTCTTCTTCTTCTTCTTCTTCTTCTCCTTCTCCTTCTCCTTCTCCTTCTCCTTCTCCTTCTCCTTCTCCTTCTCCTTCTCCTTCTCCTTCTCCTTCTCCTTCTCCTTCTCCTTCTCCTTCTCCTTCTTCTTCTTCTTCTTCTTCTTCTTCTTCTTTTCTAGCACTCTTTCTTAGCTTCTGGGCTATACAGAAGGACTGTGGGTGTGTCTGGCCCCTTTGCTGACCCTTTAAACCAACCCAGCAACCACCCATCTCCAGAGTTCTTGTTAAAAAAAACAGTCTCTTCAGCTACTCCACATCAGAAAGTCTGTTCCTTGCAACTAAAAAATACCCCAGTGACATTGCAGTGCATCCACTTTCTCAGGCTCACTCCTAATCTTAAAGAAAAGGGAATAACAGGGAAAGAAGTATTTGTGAGGCCAGGAGAAATAGGCTACAGTGTACAAGAACTTTTTTCTCAAAATGTAATGGCGGTTGCTGCCTTGGATGGAAGGACAGAGGGCTGTGAAGAGCAAGGACCAAGTGCTAGGGGTATGGAACCCTTTGAAATGCTAAGATGAAAAAAGGGGGGGGGGGGCGGAAATCCCTACACCTCTTAAGAACAGGGCCCAGCCAACAGGATTTCCCCACCTGGACAGCTCCAGTGGTTGGCAGCTTGCATCTCATTCCTTTCAATGCATGGGCGATGGTTAGCTATATGTATCAACTTGGCCAGGCTCTAGTACCCAGTTATTCAAACACCCATCTAGGGTTGCTGTGGAGGTACTTAGTGAATGTGGTTAACATTTGCAATCAGTTGACTTTATCTAAAGGAGGTATCCTTGATAATATGGGTGGGCCTCCTCCAATCACTGGAAAGTCTCTAAGAGTAAAATTGAGTTTTCCTTGCAGAAGGAGAAATACTGCCCAGATTGCAGCCTCAGCTCCTGCCTGGGTCTCCACCTGCCAGTCTGCCTCCTGGATTTCTGATGTGCCAGCCTCTACAATCCTGTGAGTCAGTTCTGTGAAAGAGATAAAAAAAAAAGTATGTGGAGTTGAAACTCATTATTTGTGAATTCCACATTTGTAAGTTTGCCTGCTCACCAAACTTTATTTGTAACCCCAAAATCAATACCCCTGTGCCTTTAGTCATTCACAAACATGTGCAAGCAGCAAACTACTTGAATCACCTGTGGCTCATGTTCCCAGTTGTGGTCCAGAAGGATGGACACTGGTGGATTGTGATACCTTCATTCTGTTTGTCCATAGATTAGTGTCACATGGACCTTTGTTGAAGGGAGGACAGGAGGAAGAGGAAAGTACTTCAGAGCACATAGGATACTAAGAAGTTGCTTTGAATGAAAGGCTGCTTATAGATCAATTATTTCCCAACCTAAAAAAAAGATAAAACTCACTCACTCATGCTAATTGTTGAATGAATATACTACCTTTTGTTTACCCATCTCCCTGTGAATAGGCATTTTAGGTCTTTCTAGTTTCTCAGTATTATAGACAGAGCAGGTTCATTTTCCCATGAGCCTTCTTGGGTATATTTATGAGAATTTCCCTGATGAATATACCCTGGAGTGGAATTTCTAGGTCATCAAGTATGTGCATTTTAAACTGCATCAGATATAGTCATATTCTCCCCAAAATGCTTGCACCATTCACACTGCCACTAGCGATATAGAAGAGTAGCTACTGTTTCACATCCTTGACTATATTGGATATTGTCAGTCTTTTTAATTTTTCCATTTTCGGGATGCGACATGGCAGAACAATGGCATTTGAAGTTGTGTACCTATGACTGGTCCCTCTGAGAATTGCAGCTACTCACACATGCTTTGAATGTGTTAACGATGGGTCCCAATCAATCATCCAACATCCTTGTAAGGTAAGTATGACTCTGTCACCGTTTACAGATTTACTTCAACCCCACAGCTAGAATTCAAAGCCAAGCGATTTGAAGCCTACACTACACTTCACTGCCCTGTGTTACAGCCCCTCCCTCCCTTCATATCAGTATGGAAGGCCGTCACGTATCACTAAAGACTGAAACTCAGTGCACGCACCCATCCATTGTTATGTTGTATGTCCCTGCCTTGTCCTATGTCTTCTGCTTACTTACAAATCCGAGAGCAAGGCTCCTCTTCTCCCAGTGCCTCACAGGCCATACACATGGTAGGTTCAAAGTGTGTGTGTGTGTGTGTGTATGACAAATACAATGACAGTAGTAATAAAACCCTAGAGAAGGTCGCATAAATTGCAAAGTTGTTAGCTGAAATGCTTCCTCTCTTTATGGAATCAAGCACCATGCAGGGTAGAATCATGTGGTCATTCCACATTCTCTTAGAGTCTCCCTTATAAGCTGGAATTTTCACATTCTCTCTCTCCCGCTCTTCCTTCCACATCCTTCCCCCCTCCTTCCTCTCCTGTCTGTCTGATGGAACTCAATGGATGTTTTTCATGTTGTTTGTGGGTTTTATCCTTTATTTGACCTTCAGGGATAAATTTGCTTTGGATATTACTTGCGAGAGGCCTGCAGGAGTGATAGGAGAGTGTTTCCGATCGAGTTAAGGCAATAACCAGATAGAGTTCCTTGGGGGTGGATGATTTTGTCCACTGTATTGACTCATTTTTATTTTAAACTGGACACATCTGCTGAGGGACCTGGCAGGGGGATGTCTGTTTATCATTCAGGACTATCCACAGGGCCGGCGCACAGAGAGAGAGCCAGGCTTGATTCAGGGCTGTGTCCCAGTTGTCTGGACGAGGTCTAGAGAACCAGACTTTACATAATACGCCCCAGATTAGTCATTTGGTGAGCAGGTGAGTATTTGCGTTTGCAACTGTGCCTCCCTAAATAATCTGGAGAGAGATAAAGACAGGGAATTCGGCTGCATGTGAATAGTGCGGGTATGTGAGCCTTTGTGCAGCTCCAATCCCTAGCGATATTTTTTGTATTAAATACCGTGTCTCCACTTCACCTGCCAGCGCTATTCAAAACACGAAATGCAGTCTGAATAGAAAGGATGTTCTGGGATCTTTCAGATGATTACTGTTGCTAGGAAAGCCACTTCCTGGTATCTTTGTGCGTGCTGTGTGTCTCTCTTTGTGTACAGCTTACAGTGACAAGCAAATTCATAGCCTGGTATTGGGAAGGAATTGGGAAAGTTTAGAAATGTTTAAAGAACACTGCTTAAAGTTAAAAAGGGGATGTCATCTACAATAATAGTTAGGAGTGGTGCCTCTTTCATGTGGAGAATTAGAGCTATCAAAGAGAGCAGCGAGGCTGTATTCAGGCCATTCAGGCCATCGTTTTCCAGAACCTCAGAACTGGGTTATGCTTTTTTGGTGCCTCAGGAAATGACCATATTTTGCTCCTTGCAAACATTATGCCAATTATTGTTTCTGTAGCGTCAGCTCCGCTTTTCTGCAAGACTGATAGAAGGGGACTGCCGGAACTCTCTCTGGGACATGGCTGGAAATGAAATTGTTGCCCTGTAAGATAAGCCCATCGTTCGTTAGGACTAGGCAATTCTCCCCAAGTCTGCATCAGAGGTGAGACAGGAACTCTCTCATTCCAGAAACAGGAACTTCTTAGGTCAAAAGCAAATGGTTCACAAAGGCTTCCCCAGGACACCCAGGAGATGCATGCCCAAGGAGTGGTGACATCAAACCAAGTTCTGAGCTGTACTGAGAACCCTACGACATCTCTGTAGAACATTCAAGGTTGAGGGACCTGGGATCAGGTACTACAACTCTTTGAGCCTCTCTGTGCTCATCTGTAAAATGGGAACAACATGTTTGTTTACTTATTAAGGCTGGTGAGAGGACTCACTTGCATAACAGATACAGGTAATTCATGACGGCACCTGGCACATATTAAAGATTTCAATAAATGTTGCTTTAAAGACCCTGGAAAGAAATAACCTGCTTTAACACCAGTGACATTCTTCATGCTCTTCTAACTCCCATCATGCACCTCACTGCTTCTTCATAGAGTTACATCCTATGTGTTGATTTACCAGCATTTTCTTGAAATAAGCCAAACAAATGATGTTGCTAGCATAGACTACTGTTTTTTTAACTACTAATATGAAAATAATAATAATCTTAGTAATGATCATGAGAAAGTGAATACATTTCAATCATTTTATATTAACCACACATCTTCATGTTCATTCTATCATTGGAGACATGCCCCTCACCAGTCACCTTGATCAAAGAAGAGAAGGACAAGAAAACTAAAACTCAAATAAATTGAGTCATTTGCCTCAGGCCCCCAATAAAGACAGGACAGAGGCAGCACTCCCCTTATCCTGAAACCCCACCCTGCATTGGCTCCACTGTGCAATGCAATCCGCCAAAGGATCCGCTGTGTGGGAAGTGGAGGAGAGAGGGCTGGAATGCTTGAAGGTTCTGTCAATGATTAAGACTCTTGCACCCATCTCAGAGTCAACGCTGAGTTTGTCACTAAAAGTACTTTCATATCTTGACTCCAGGAAAGGGCTGGGGTCAGCTATGTCTGAAATTATGGTGTGGAAGCAGAGTATGATCAAACACCTCCTAATCAGGGACTTTCCTCAGTTTGCGTTCTAATCCCCAAGAGGTGTGAAGCCACCGGGTACAGGGACGTAATGTGGACTGCAGGATTTTAGGGATAGAAAAAATGTACATCATCGCTAAATACTACTCTCTTCCAGGTCCCCCACAGAGCAGGAACTGAAAACAAGTACCTTTGCTGGGAAGGGCAAACCCATCAACCTGCTGCCTGCTTGCAAGCCAGATCGTGGCTGGTTTCTCAGTGTGGCCTGGTCCCTGCAGGGTCCCCATTCAAGTGGAACACATTGGGGGCTGTACAGGAATGAGATCTGGAGTCTGGCCTGCAGGTGTGGGGATATCACTGAAAGCAAAGATGAAAATCAAAACAGGAGACGAAGGATTTACAGAGATAAACATCTTCCTATTTTGCCCAGGGCAAGAATTGACTCTATCCTCGGACGTGAAATAATGGGGTAGATGGCACGTGTGAGAAGCCCTTACTTCATAACTGCCACAGTTAAAGCACTTCCCTGATGACTGTTGGAGAAATTGACACAAATATATCCCATACTTCCAGGCCCCTCCCCACACACACATAAACTCAAGGTCTGGCATCCAGAGACTCTGCCCTCGCTGCTGCCTTCCTGGCACTGGAGATAAACTCTGCTTGGCACTTGATGGATGTGTCTGTTGGTGGAGGGTGGGGATGCAGAGGCACCAGCAGCTCCTGGGCAGGGGTGGGGCTGTGATGGATGGGATTTACTTTATCTTGTGGCTTCCCCTGAGCCAGGCTTCCTGGCGAGTCCTCCCCCAGAGTTAATTTGCACTAAAGAGAACAAGGAGTTTCATCACCTTCTGACAATCGCTCATTTGTATTTACAACTAACATTTTTTGAGTGCTTCTTATATGCCAGGTCCTGTGCTGTGACTTTTCTATGACTTATCTCTGGCACGGAAACTGGTTTACTCACAAACTGTGAACATTGCCTGTGAAATGTTTGAAGCAAAAGTTCATGGTTTATCTTGAAAGTGCCACATATAGGTGATATGTAATTTTTAAATATTAATAAAAGTTTTATTAATAAATATTAATAAAGTTTTAAACATTAATAAAGTTTTATTAATAAAATAAAACTTTGTAATTTTACTCCCAGGAACTTTACCTAAGAAAGTAAACAAATAACCGTGGTTATTTATAGTTATATATTTATATTTACAGTGGTTCCCCCTTATCCACTGTTTCACTTTCCATGGTTTCAGTTACCTGTGACTAATCACAGTCCAAAAATACAAAATGAAAAATTCCGGAAACGATTTTTAAGTTTTAAATGTCACACCATTCTAGTAGCATGATGAAATCTCACAATGTCTCACTCTAGTCCCCAGACCAGATTCACCCCTTTGTCTAGCATAACCACATGTTACCTGAGTCACTGAGTAGCCACCTCGGTTATCAGATTGTTGTGGCATCACAGTGCGTGTGCTCAAGTCCCACTAAGGCTATGTCCCAGTGCCTACATCACTCATCCCACAGCATCTCATCTCACAGGCCTTGTTTCATCTCACATCATCACAGTATAATAAGATACTATTTATTACAGTACTAGAGGCCTAGTGCACGAAATTTGTGCAGGGGGGTGTGTGTCCCTCAGCCCAGCCTGCACCCTCTCCAATCTGGGACCCCGGTGGGATTGGGCTTAAATGGGCAGTTGGACATCCCTCTCACAATCCAGGACTGCTGGCTCCCAGTTGTTCTCCTGGATGCCAGCCTGATCACCCTCTAACCATTCCCCTGCCAGCCTGATCAACGCCTAACTGCTCCCTTGCTGGTCTGGTCATCCTAAATGCCCTCTCCTCAGGCCTGATTGCCCCCAACTGCCCTCCCTTGCAGGCCTGGTCCCTCCCAACTGCCCTCCCCTGCCGGCCTTCTTGTGGTGGCTATCTTGTGTCCACTTGGGGACAGCCATCTTTGACCTCATGGAGGAAGCCATCTTGTGTGTTGGAATAATGGTCAATTTACATATTACTCTTTGTTATATAAGATACTAGAGGCCCAGTGCATGAAGTTTGTACACTGGTCCCTAGTGTCTGCCAACTGGGGCCACCCTCCCTTCTCCCAGCTGGCGCCACCCTCTGGTCAAACTCCTGGATGATCACCCGGTGGAAGGAACAATTTGCATACTATGGTTTTATTATATAAGATTGTTATGATCATTCTATTTTATTATTAGTTGTTGTTAATCTTTTACTGTGACTAATTTATAACTCAACTTTATCATTGGTATGTATTTACAGGAAAGAAACCGTTATATAGGATTCAGTATACTGTCTGTAGTTTCAGACATCCACTTGAGGGTCTTGTGATACATCTCCTGTGAATCAGGATCAAAATATAGGATGAGTATTGCAGCAAAATTTGTAACAGAAAATTTCAAAAATGACCTATACCCATCATTTGGGGATGTGTGTGTAACTGTATGTATATGTGTATGTGTAACTATATTTATTTGCATGTTCACAAACATAGACATATGTATATATGTGTGTGTAAACATACATGTGCATATGGATATGTAAGCATATGTGTATAAACATACATATACACACAAGTACATGTGTACAAATGTATATTATATCTTATGTAGGAGGTATATTTAAAATATTATAGACGTATTTTAAAATAAATGATGAAGTTTATTTAAATGCTGGTTCCTTATCCTTTCAGTTTATATTGATTAAAAAGCCAAGAAGGATATACATATATGAACTGCTCACATTTATTTTTTTCAGATGGGGCAAGGAGGAGAAGTTATGGGCAAAGATATTATCTTTCTACTCTATTTCTGTATTTTTAATAAAATAATAAACATGCATTAATTGAGTGATCAACTTCTCTTAAATAAAGCTTTTACAATTCGAGGGCTAAGGAGAAAAATGGGCATCCGATACACAAGTTGTGCTGTAGTGAAATATTAGTGATGAAATTAGCCACTTAATTGCCACCAATAATGATGAAATAAGCCAGTTTCATAGGTATTGGCACTTCTAGTCCTTAACTCATTTTATTTTCTTTATTTGCCTAATTATTTTTATTCAGGGCATTTAGCACATCAAAATGGTGATGAAATACTAAAAAGCAATATTGAAAATAAAAAAAAAGTAACTCATAAAATTAAGCACCTTGTGAGGTCAATACACTCACTTTTATAAGCTATTGGTCTATAAAGGCAGCATCTTCTGAGCAAACATAACCCATTCTGATGAAAACAGGGTCAGCAAAGACCCTCTTCCAAATGAAGATGGCTCTTCTTGCAGTTATCCTCCTCCAAACACCCACATCTCTGCATGGGCCTCAGGGACCAGGAAGCCTCAGAAAGACCTGTGTGAATACTCAGTGGGCTGCCAAGGAAAAGTGGAAATGCATAGATTAGGGTATTGCCAGAGCTAGAATCAATCTCCATGTCACCAAATACTGGTTTTAAAACAGGGCAAGTGACTTAACCTCTCTACACTGCGGTTTCTTTATCTTTAAAATAGGAATAGTACTCATCTCTCTTGAAATTAGAGATGACTGACTTGTCTTACATAATAGTCATTGAATAGTGTTAACAAATTAGTTGAATTCATATCAGTGCATAGGCATTTCTTAAGTAGTCATGCTGCATTCCGAACTCTACTAGGCTCAGGAGGTAAAAGAGAAATAAAATCCTCCTCAGGCCCCAAGATCTTACAGCCTGAAAGCAGTTGTTTTCTTTAGTTTTTGGTTCTTTAATTTCTGAGACACACACCAAATCGCAGTTGTGATACCTGATGCAAATGATGTGTTACTGCTACTAAAACAGTGAAGTTTGTCCATGACTGCCACTTTTTATAAATTTGAGGTATTTAAAGGTGATTATTGCTCTCATTTTCCTTTCTTTGTTTCTTCCTCTTTCCCCCTTCCCTTTCCTCTGTCTCTCTCTCCTCCCCTTCCTTCCTCTTTCCTTCCTTCATTCTTTCTCTCTTCCTTACAGCTTTATTGAGATAAAGATTACAGACCATACACTTAGCCTGATACACTTTCTTCAGTGGTAGAAAAAGGTAAGCGATTACTTAGCACAGGAGAATGATATATAACCCGAAGTCTTCCAGACAGGTGCTCTATCCTGACTTGTTATAATGCACTTTTTATGAATACCATGTTAAAATTGCCTGTTTTATTCAGCTGTAGGTTGTCTATTTTTGTGGGTGTGGGGACAGGGATAGGCATAAAAAATCTGAGTGTATCATGGCAAATGCATATAACCCATCAGGAGTGCTGGGTCAGAAAAATGATGATGCAATCCACTTATCTAATGCAGTGCTGTGTGGAGAGACTTTACAAATACACTCCTGCACTTACGAGTGTGGATGGAGACAAATGCAAGGACCTAATTTATTTGGTAGATAAGAGAATTAATTGCTGTTATCTACCACAAGCACAAACAGGATGTTGGGGGAGCTGTTGTTGCTGTTCTATGCTGGGGGAAGACTTCCTGGAAGAGGCGGGGTCTGGAGAACTGACTGATGAAAGAAGAAGAGTTATGCCAAGACCTGTCATAGGGTAGTCCAAGCCTGGGAGGGAGGAGGCCATTATCCTACCTTCTCTAGGGTACCTTGTTACAGAGAGACACACACTGAGTGATGACAGCTGGTCGAGGCAACATTTTCTCTCCATCCACGAACCATTTTAATCAAACCACAGAGAACTCAGAAACAAACACACCATGTGCATCTCTCTCTCCCACCTCGTCTTTCTCCTTTTTCCTGTAAGAGTGACTCATGGTAGACAATTATTCTCTGCCTCAGCTCTAAGGAGCAAGCCAATGGGAGGAGGATAAAATGCAGAAAGAGAACAACAATTAAATCAAAAAGCCAGAGCCCCATTGTGCACCTGGTGGTAAGACTAAGCCAATGGCTCCATGCCAGCACTTGGGGTCAGCTGAGGTCACATGTTATCCCCAGGAATGACTTCTCCTCAACAGCCTTACAGACTTTGGTGAGTGTGAAAGTCCCCAATGTGAATCCTGGTGCTGAGGAAGAAAGCTGGCAGTTAGTCTACTGAGGCTCCAGATCTATCTCAGAAGAAAACAGGTCCCTATCTGAAGGCGCTATAGGGGAATCACAACCAAGTGGGAAAGAAATGTTATTTTTCAATTACCAGTTAATTTTTATATCAAGCCTTTTTGCTACTGGCTGGAAGACATAATCTTGGTCAATTAAGGATTCCTCAGTCAAATCATACTCGTTTGGGGACAATCGTAAAGCAAAGACATCAGGATAGGGGAATTTGGTCTAGAACTGCTCAGTCCAAGATGGTAACCACTAGCCATATGTGGCCACTGAAAAAAATTAAAATGAACTAAAACTTTAGTTCCTCAGTTACACTTGCCACATTTCATGTGGTCAATGGACACATGAGGCTAGTGGCTGTCATACTGGATCACATGGGTACACAGCATCCTCACCTTCACAGGAATTTCTACTAACCACTGCTGGTCAACAGTGTCATCCTCTAGCATCTTAAGGTCTTCTGAGATGTCTTCAATCTCTGTTTTTAAACCAAAGAAACTGAGACTCAGAGAGACTATGTAACTTGCCTGTAGTCACTAAGATTCTAGGTGTCAAGCTAGAATTCAAACTTCTTTCTGGGAAGCCTATCCTCCTTTTCTCACTTCTTCTTCTTCCCTATCACAAGTCTGGGGAATCTAAATGAGTCATAGAATGAGACAACCTGGCTCTTCATCCATCATTCCCATTAAATCAGTTATAAAATAAACTTCACGCTCTCTTTTACTAGAGATTTTTAAATACCAAATTTCCAGAAATTTGATGCTCAGAAAAACTTATTCTCTGCATTTCTATTAAAGTTCTTCTCTGAGGAGTGATGGCGTCTCCGTCTAGGTTGAATGAGGATAAAAAGCAAATTTCCCAAATAAAGAACACATCGATTAATATAAGAAAATATTATCCAGCCTCAATAGGTCTAACTGAGAAGGTCTAGACAGATGAAAGCACAAGTGAGTTCAGTCTTTGCAGTGCAGATAAATGACCAGATCTAAATTTCAGTGGCTTAGTCCAGAAAGATCATTTCGCTCTCATGCAAAGTCTTCTGAAGGTCAAGCAACTCTCCAGAGCTACTCCTACTCCATGCCCCAACTCACTGGTCCAAGTTGCTTCATCCCTGTGCCTCTGGCACTGAGCCCATGGCCTTCACACTCCCTTCAAAGGGACAAGAGAGCGTTCAGGGTTCCATGGGGGCCTTGCCTCCCTCAGCCCAGAAGGGACTCCATGCAGCGTCAGTCCTAGCACCTGCCTCACTGCAGAGAAATTGGGAAAGGTAGAAAAGAGATGGATTGGAGGGCGAACATTCTTGCCTTTACCACACTGGTGAGTTTAAATGATTGACAATAAAAAAATAACAATACATTATTGAGCACTTGCCTATAACTGAATGCTCTGTGTGTACTATCTCATTCTTCTTAAAGATGAGCACAGTGGAGCTTAGATGGGTGAAGAGATGATTAAGGTAAAATAGATAACAACAGAGCCAGAGCTTGAACTCAGGACTGACGAATATCAAAGCTCATGACCTCAACCTCTGATAAGACCAGTCAAGGCAAACATGTAGATTTTTAAGGGAAAGTAAAGTTGTACTTTTGAATAGAGCTGTTCCATGGAATTTTGTGCATAGATGAAAATGTCACTATGACTGTGTGATCCCATATAGTGGTTATGAGCCACATGTGGAACTGAGCACTTGACATGTGGCCAGTGTAACCGAGGAACTAAATCTTTAATTTTAATTAAAATCGCACTGCGATAGAAAATGGAGTTAATAGTGTGGTCATTTAACTTTCTATGTGTAAATGCCCCTTTTGAAAATAGAGTGAAGTTTTTTGAGGTCAGAAACCATAATTTACTCATCTTTTTATCTGCTTTAGCTTAGGCAGAGTACTTTGCAGGTAGAGATTGCACAGTAAATAGTTCTAGATTATTATTTGATACTAATTTGCTACAGGACTTTCTGGCTTATTAAGAATGTGGAGCCCTGACCGGTTTGGCTCAGTGGATAAAGCGTCGGCCTGTGGACTCAAGGGTCCCAGGTTCAATTCCAGTCGAGGGCATGTACCTTGGTTGCGGGCACATCGCCAGTGGTGAGTGTGCAGGAGGCAGCTGATCGATGCTTCTCTCTCATCAATGGTTCTAACTCTCTATCCCTTTCTCTTCCTCTCTGTGAAAAATCAATAAAATATATTAAAAAAAAAATAAGAATGTGGACTTGCCTAGAAAGATGAAAGGAGTCTAAAGCTAGATCTAATCAGCAAGTTGCCTCTTATTTTCATCCTATCGATAAGACTGAGTATCAGTAATGAGACATGTGTTGGTACTTTAGAATTCCTTGTTTCCAAGGTTTAAAAAAACACTGTTTTGGGGGGTTGGGGGGAGAGGTGAGCAGGGAGGTGCCAAGTCCCTATTTTCTATACTCATTTTTTTTCAAAAAAAGAAAATGAAGATCTAGTTTAAAATGCTTTTATACCAAACAGGAACAGAATGAAATAGAGAAACTTAATGGATCTTTTTCTGTGAATAAAATGACAGATAAAATATCTATTTTTCTCACATATTTTTCATTCACAGACAGTTCATTTCAGTAAATATCTTACCACCTGCACTTGTCTATTTTCCAAGGTTTTTGGGAAATTTCCAATAAGTTCAGTTGGACTCTATAGTTGGTATTTATGAAGCTGTGCTTAAAGGAAAATTGCATCAAGGATATCATCGGCTCAATTTTTTCTGTGTTTTTCTTGAATGTGTAGTTGGCAAGCTCTCAAACCCCTTATCAGGTCATAACTCAAAGATACACGTGGCCTCCACAGCTGGGTGAGTACTTACAAAGCACTGCCCTGCCCCCAGCCTTTTCCTGGTATGTCTCTCTCCTGTGGTGCCTGCCTTCAGCTGCCTGGTAAGATTACAGAGGAGAAGAGGCAGCTCTTCACTAAGGAAAATGCCTCTGTGGTCTCTGCATAGAGCACCTCCTGTCCTCAGGAGTGAGTGGGGAAGTCTCTATTGCTCTACGCACACCAAGATTTCTCGGCGCAACAAAGTCAGCATTTTGGCCCACATCATTCTGTTATGGTGACTGTCCTGTGCTCTGTAGGATGTTTAGGATCCTTGTTTAGCAACATCTCTGGCTTTAACCCAGAAGATGCCAGCAGCATCCCCTACCTAGTCAAGACAACCCCAAATGCGTTCTGACGTTGTCAAATGTCGCCTGTGGCAATACTCTCCCCCTTCTTTACCTAGGTGACTCGTATTAATGTTTCGGTTCTCAGCTCACTTGTCTCCCCAGGGGAACACGATGTGGGTCATGTTCTGTGGTTGTCACTCTCTTAGGACCTTTAAAGCATATCCTCTCAGTGTGTAGCTACACATTCACCCATGACCATCACCCCAGCCCTAAATTATCACCAGGATTGTGCGTGGCAAGGACAGTGAAGTTTTCCCACTAAGTAGCTTACTTTGAGAATTGCCCGACATTTTCAGGGTTCAGAAATACTAATCACTTCTTCGTCTCTGTCACACAAGAAAGGCCAACAGCACTTGTGCATCTATAGAGTCTACTCACTCCCTGGTGGGAAGGTGTTAACAACAAACTTTGGAGTGGATATGACCAGAAATTTTCTTTAATGGGATGGTGCCAGGAATATCAAGATCTCAGCAACTCTTAATGGTGAAAGAATCCATTTTTTGTTTAGAATTATTGTGCAAATCACGTTTTCCATCAGGATAACTAGACTATAAAGCCCCACAGTAAAAGCAGTGTCCAAATGGTCCAGGTAAGACCTCAGACCCTCTGCTAATTTATTCCTTTAACAGATACTTCATATTTGTTGACTGAAGGCATAAGTGACTACTATGTGTTATATTCTTGACTACTGTTGTGCCAGGAAATAGACTGTGAGCAAAAGTAAGCATGGGTCCTGCCATCTTGGAATACAGTCTGGCAGGAAGATGACACTAACCAAATACTTATATCAATGAACATATAGCTACACACTGAGATTATTTGCTTCAAAGGTCTTGTCCTAAGAGAGTGACAACCATGAAACATGACCCATATCATGTCTCTCTGGGGATGACACTTGAGCAGAGAATGGAAGTATAAATAATAGTCAACTAGTAATGTTGGGGGCAGAGAGTACAGAGTCTACAGAGTACAGAGTACAAAAGGAGCAGCGGGTACAGAGTCTAGTGCAGAGAGGGAGTAAGATGAGTAAAAAACGGGGAGGACCCCAAATGGCAATTGGTCTTGAGCACAGGAAACATTGGGTGAGGTCCTGCGAGAGGAGGCTAGGTTGCTAAAGCTCACGTGCTGTGCCTAGTTTCCACGAGGTCTAATGCTCCTCACCCCATCAGTGGACACTAGCCAATGGACTTTAAGCCACCAAGCGAAGAATTATATCTGAACGTTGCAGAGATCTCTAGTTGCAGTATGGAAAATTAATTGGGAGGCTGCATGAAATGTGGTGGGAGAGAATGAACTCAAGTGGTTGTCTAGGTGAGACAGGAGGGTGTTAGGCCAGGAAGGCCCAATAAAGAAGGATAGAACAATGAGTGTTAATTACTTGGAAGGTGAACCAACAGGGCAAGTTAAGGGATTTGACCAGAAGGCCCCTGTTGGGGCGATTAGTTATTGCTGGTGTCCTTTCTGGTGGTTGACGTCCCTGCTGAACCAGTGTTCAATGCATTGCTAATAACTTCTAGAAAAATCAGAGAGGAGGCTGATCAAGGTGCCTCTTAAGACTTTGGAAGGCTGGCACTGTCATTTGTCCAGATGGTGAGTGGTAGAAAAGAAGCAACTTTGTGCTAGAAAGTCATCAGCTTTTTACTGGACAAGTTGAACTTGAGGTGCCTGTAAGATAATACAGAAAGAACAAGGTTTGGTTTGCTGCCCTGCAAGGGAGGAACTTGCCCAGAGATGAGCAGAATTAACTAAGGGTGGCCATTTTATAAAACATCCATTATCCATTTCATACCTACTGTGTAATTTGAACAATTATTTGGCCAGTGGCTGATTATTTTTAGCAAATAACAACAGAATTGTAAAATTTTTTTTTTTAAATGTTGTTTGTCAACAGTAATTTCCCTCATTTCAGCTAGGCCTTTAACACAAAAAAGCATCCTGTGCACAGTTCTCTACACAGGTCCCAGGAAGGAAAGAGCATTGACAATATCAGGAAAGTTCTGTCTGCTTCTGGATGGAGACAATCCACTTATCATGTTGTCTTACCCAGGACATCTGTAGGAGAGGGTCTCCTTTTCTTCACCTTGCATCTGCTCAGTATCTTAATCCCAAATTTCCTTTAAGGATAGAATTTGCCGCTTATTACATTATTTCTTCTCGTACAGGAGAGACCAAGTGTTTGTCATTTACAAGTGCCATGTCATTACATTCCATATTGCAGTGTAATGATGTGAAATGATTAAATGACAAAATGCCAGCTCGCTGCCAAAATTTTCAAAGTGGCATACTTTTATTTGTAGATGGGAGGGCTATTAATTCTCATATTGATTCTGCCAGATGAGCTCATGCAAAGGGACTAGTGCATAGACAAGTGGGTGCTATGAGGTGAGATCCTGAGCCCTGATTCCAACCTAAGCAGGAAGAGCTCTCTGAGTCTGGAGCATCCTTCAGGCCACAAATCCAAAGCTAAACATATTAGTTTAGACAGTCTTGTCACCTGATGAATGCAGAGTGACAGGCATCAAAATGCAACCTGACTGGAGTTTTTATTGAGAAGAAAAATGGAACGGGGAACAGGTGGCTGAGGAAATAACATGGTCTGTATGCCTTCCACTCCCTCCTTCACCACCTTTTCTCACTAGCACTTATTGGAAGATTGAATTTTATTTTATTTTATTTTTCTTTGAAGGGAAAAAGAGCACACAAAGATCATTTTATTTGTATCACCAAATTATCAGAAGAATCTGCTGTTGATTAAATAACAATTCTCTCTTATCCCCTGGGCTATAAAATCTCACATAGAGATTCTTGAAACAGAGTTAAAAATTACACTCTGAACTCTATATTTTTTTAAGCTTCTCAAGTTCAAGTCTGTATGACCTCCAGTGTTTGAGGATTTGTGAAGAAACCTGTTCTCACCTGCCACTTCTCTACCGGTGATGGACTGCCTTCCTGGCAACACCTACATTGCTCAGTTCCAGCAAGAACATTCCTGCAACCACATCCAAGTGACTCTCTTTTGTTTCCTTTGTTCCCTCTCCCCTGAGAAAGTCTGTTTTTCTTTGTGGGGACAAGAGAAACGCCCTATGTCTCAACCTGGTCACTTCTATTGGGTCTTCTTTCTCAGAGACGCTCTTGCCTCAGGAATTCTCTGCCCCGACTTGGTTTGGCTTTCATTTTACTTTCCTCTTAACTATTGGCCCTTCCTATAAGCTAATGTCTTGTGGTTTTAGGTCCATTTTTTAGTCCCTGCTATTATCCGTTTGGTTTAGAATCTCCTTTTGTTGTGAAGTGCTCTTGGGTGGAAGTTGATTGATGGAGTAGGGAAGTGGAAAATAAAATCAAGGGACAGAGTGTTGTCTTGCTTTGTCTTTTATTATATATGTGGACACTTTTGTAAGTGTAGACACTTGCAAGGCTACTCACCTGTGACTTGATCATTTTAAAGCAGAAGACATCAAACAGTAATAAGCACCTAGATTTATAGACAATAACTCCATGTCCAAGATGGTCAACAACCTTTGCTTTTGCTCTAGCACAGGGGGCACGCCACTGCCTTGCTTCTGGCATGTTAGCAGGGTAGATGAAAAGCATGTTAGCTTTTCATGGAAAGGGAACCATAAGTGGACAACAGCCACTTTGTCAGGAACTCATTTGGCTCATGGGAAATCCTTTCAGAAAGATATCACTCTATCAGACAATCCACTATTTTATTTCGATTTTTAATGAGTCACAGCATCTTTGTTTATACCCTATATTGTTTCACTGAAAAGTACCATGTAGTCAAAAGCCTATAGCTGCATGGCTATAACCAGGAAATGTTACTCCATTCTACCCCCCCCCATTATTTCTTTAGACTTTTATTTCCACATTTCTAAGGCGCTAGCTCTTATTTGGCAGGTGGTGAGAACCAAGGGTTCTTCTGGAAGACAATACACTAAAGAGCATTAGAGGACTTTTTTTCTTTCTACATAAATGGTTTTGTCATTCTGTTATAAATCATGAATGCATACAGTAGCTGCCAAAAGCAGCTCAAATGGCTGCATGAAGGACCCTGAAATAATAGGCTGCCCCCCCATCTGCAACAGAGATCATATTATGCATGTTCTGACCAGCGCACATAGAACAGGGGTTAATCTAGGAGCTTTGTCACATTGTTTGGCCTATGGGTATGATGCTTATTTTCATAAAGAAATTCTGCTCTTCTGTAAGTCTCTCACCTCCCCTGACACCCTGGGCTCCTCCTTCATGATGACTGTCTGTTCATTTTCTCATGAAGTTGACACTTGTTCATCTAAGTGCTCCAGGTGAGTAGTAAAGATGACAGACACTGTCCCTGAGGTAACTGAGCTTAGTAAGATCTTAGGAATGGCCGAGAAAAAAAAAACAAGGAAATAAGCAAGACAATTTCAGATGGTGAGAAGTGCTATGAAGAGCTGATCACACAGAGCAGTGTGACTGAGGCTGCATTAAGACTGGACTAAAAGACATGGTAAAGTTCCAGAAGGTTCCCAAAAGGGGAGACATTTGAGCTGAGGATGAAAACTGGAGTGCCAATCATGTTTCAGTCTGGGGAAGCATGCTCCAGGCAGTGAGAATGGCAGGTATAAAGACTATACATTAGGATAAAGCTTGGGCAAGAAGCATTCCTGTGTGGCAAGTTGGCATTGAACTACAGAGAAGATAAGAATTTAGATCAGAGCGGTCAACAGGGTCCTGATCATGCAAAGACTTTCAAATTTAGCATGTTCTTCCCTTGTCTCTATTCATTTTGTTTTCAAAGTGAGTCACATATATCACTTCACGATCAGGACAATCAGAAATACCAATGCGACAGAAGCAGGTGATTATCCAGTGATATTCTGGGGCATAAATGAGTTGCTTAGTATTGACCAATATATAACATTTACCTTTACTATACCAAGGAACATGCCTACTTATGGCAAAGTCTGTCAGCTGCAATGAGGGGACTTTAAAGGGTGCTACTGTGTGTGGAGCAGAGTATACTTACACTGATAATAAGTAAGAGAGCCCTTTCCCCTCTTTCTGCCTTGAATGAGGGTCTGATGCTGAGACCTGCAGCCACCATTTTAACATTAGGATCAGTAAAGGGAAGATCATTTGAGAAATCCTGACCTTAGATTAGATATCCTTGAAGAGCTGAGTGAAGATCAGAAACCATCTACATCAAGACTTCTTGTTAGGAGAGAGGAAGAAACCGGACTTATTTAAAAATAACATAACAAGAGTCTTTCTAGGTTCAGATTGTCAAAAGAAAAGCAAGTGCTTATTGAAATTGGGAGAATTTGTCTCATGAGTTTGTAAGAGAATGCAGTTTGGGCAGCTCACAGTTTTCTGGAAGCCCTGGCCTGGTGTCGAGATGGGCTGAGAACCTGACTACAGGTGACAGGGCAGCCTGGTGACACTGGTGACAAGCAAGTTCTATTTATTATTATTTTAGCATGGCTTTGAGATTTTTACTCTTCTCAAGAATACAACCAGTCCTCAGGTCACCTAAAGAATTAAAAAGGAAAAAAGAGGTGTGAGCCACTAAGCAAGCCAGCGTAGCAGAGGAAAGACCTGCTCAAATAGCAACATATCTGGCCTAAGTGACGCCTGTTATTACCAAGATCCATGTGGAGTCGTTATCCAAACGCAAAGGACAACTTACGCAAAAAGACATCTGTTCCCTGGCTGCATTAGGGATGTATGCCCTCCATGTCCGCAATCCTGCTCTTTCCCTAGTTACCTGTTAAGACCTCAGGTCCTTATTGAGAAATATGGAAGGATTGGCCGGAGTTTGTGCTTTTCAAATGTGAGTGGATGTGAGTCAAGGGGTACTAGTATATGAAGCAGATAGTTTCCTTCAACTTAAATTTTGGGTAGAAACCTGATAGATCAATGATGTAAAAGTGAGAGCATCACAGTTGAAATGAAGGGGTGGTGCAGAGTGCCCTGGGTGCCAGCTCCTTTGTGTGCAGTCATTGAGGGACAGTGAGCGTGGGACGGAGGTCCACCTGATCAAGAGGCCTTTAGAGGAAAACTGTAAAAAGGCTCAGGTGACACCCAAGTGCGGGAAAGGACACAAGAGGCATCATAGGAACACACCTGGAAACACGCCACGGAGGAGTCGGCATCTGGGTGAACTGGAGGAACCTTACAATCCCTCCTTCAACATGATAGCAACCGAGAAATAGTCATTTCATGAAACACCAGCAAGGGATGAAGTCAATGTGAATTACCTTGCACCTTCAATTTCCACCCTAAAGCAGCATGGCTCACTTCACTTTTGAAAGTAATTGTAATGAAGTCTCTCCAAAAATACTCGAGTCTGGCTTTCCAATATTTATTTTGAAAGAGGTAGGCCTCAGACAAGTAATTTGCGGTATTATTAATATTACTATGTTCACACAAATCTGATAACAATAGAAGCACATTTTTATTGAGAGAAATCTTACATTAAAACTGGATCTAGTATTTGGCCGACTTTGGTGGGTTAACCAAAAACAGAAACTGGCTTATGTATCTTTCCATTTTTAGGGAAGGCGAAGATATGGGTTTCGACACTTGATTTTCTTAGCTTAGGGAGCACTGTAGGCTAAATGGCATTGGCCCTGAGGGACTCCTTGCTATTGGCAGCCCTGGGCAGGGTGAGGTTTTTAAAATTCATTTCTGATATCCAGTTGACATGGATTTTTTTAAGTGTTTAAAATTGTATTGGTCGCTACTGTGGCCTCAAAGAATTCTGCTCTTACTGGCGCCTGGCTCTTGCTTCTCCTCATATTTCCCTGACTTCACATTGAGTTCTGTTTCTCAGGATGGATGTTTGTCCCTCAACCTGAGCAGGAAAGAAATGTGTGAACAATGTCAAAACAGGGGAAGCCAGGAGCACCTGTAATACACTGGCGTTGGCTACATAGTGACACCCCCTCACCTAGTGTCCTCGTGGAAAGAGAAGGGAAGGCACTGGGATAACACAAGCAGGGGCCTGATGAATGTGGATGAGTGATACTGGCGACACACAAAGCTCTCACTGGAATCAGGACTAGATGGAGGCCACTGTTTTGTTTTTCATTCACACCTTCCCTTGGGGGATGGCATTCCTATAAAGGGAGAGTAATGGATAGACAGTATCTTCTCTTCTGAACTGGCCCTTTGAGACCTAAATGGAACAGGTAGAGCTACATAGCTCCTAGAAGTGAAAAGCCTACACCCATATGAAAAGGCACTTGGTCAGGTTTCAGAATGTGCTATGAGGCTAATGAATTTGCTATGAGGGTAATGGTTGGAAAAAAAATATGCCTTCTGCTTAAACAAAAACCACCATGATGGGCATTGTGAAAACCCCATTGAATGAATTTGGAAAAGGTTGAATTTCTCTCCCTGACTCTAAAACTTACTATCTGTGTGAGCTTAGCAAGTCACTGGCTTCTCTGAATCTCCCTTACACAGCTGTAAAAGAGCAATTAGGACTGTCATCCTGCCTACATCACACTGTTTTTATTAGAATCACACGAATTCATGTGTAGGAAAATGACCTGAGTCAGAAAGCTATATACAAACACTTGATATTATCACCAGGTTATATTTCATTTGTTCTCTATTCCTAACTTCGGAATTCCCTAGAGGAATCAAGAGCATGAACTGCCCTTGCAAAGGGGAGGACAAAGAGCATTTTTCTCTTCACTGTCTCTACCCCAAAGCTACCCACCATAGTAGCCAGGCAATGACTTAGGAAAGAGATTGGTTTTAAGAGCCAATGAGTGAAAGCTGTTTAGCAAATGGGATGCCATCACCCCTGAAGTGGTTGGCAGTTGGAGGCATCCTTAATGTCAAGCATAAATCATTTATGCACATGAGACATTTATGATGTGGAACTATAAATAATGACCAGAGATTGACAGCAAAATGTAGATGGGACTCTTACCGACTTCCATACATAGAAGAGAAATCTTTTGTGAGGTTAGAAATATAAGAAATCAGATTATAAATACTTGGTGTGTATTTGTATATATGCTTATATATGTAGCACAATACATGTGCAGATGGCATATATATATATATATATATATATATATATATATATCCATTTATATCCAAACATATATTATAGATGTATATGTATATTACATTGTATATGTTATACGTATGTATATATTTGAATTGACATTTGCTAGATGCTAAATAAAGAGCAGGCAGAAATCAGCAAAGCATCTAGCTTCTGTAGAGGGTGAGTCAGTGAAATGATTTTCATACTTCAATAAATAAATTGCAGACAATTTTTAAAACCTATATTTCTGCTTATCTGGTCTGACTCCCACCTAACTAACCTCTGTAACCTAATCTAATGCAATATAACTATGGATTTTGCTAAACTCACTTAATCATTCATAGTTTGTACAAAAACATATAATAGTTATTAAAATACTAGAGGCCTGGTGCATGAAATCTGTACACAGCTAGGGTCTCTAGGCCTGGCTGGCAATCAGGGCTGATCAGGGCCTTCCGGCTGCTGGCAGGGTCTTCCTTCATTCGGAGCCACCCCCTGGTGGTTAGTGCATATCATAGTGAACAGTGGAATTCCTGAGTCAGTGGAACTCCTGAGGGGAAAATTTGCATATTAGCCTTTTATTATATAGGATTAGCATTTCTACTTGAATAAACTGATTTTTTAAATGAGGATGGGAAGAGAAAGCAGTCACATTTCATGGAAGTTTCTGCTTTCATAAACTAAACCAGAACTAATTGTGGGATTCTTATAGCTTTCAATGTTGGTGCAAGCTACATATCAGTCCTGCTTAGTAAATGTCTTTAGGGAGTGGGGGAGGGGTGACAGTGTGAAGATAAACTTTTTATCACCAATTTTCTCAAAGAACATTTATGCATCTTCCTGGAAACCACTTATTATCAGCTCCTTTAGAAATACTGACACAGCTAATGGCATCTAATGTCATGGGCATCTGCCCTCCACAAGAGTGGTTTCTCCCCATCCATAGAGCAATGGCTACTTTCTCTGTGACCTGGCTCTCCATTGGCACTCATGGACAGGGATGGGGATCTAACACACAGTTATTCACTCTACATATGTTTATTAAGCATGTGCTATGTGCCAGACACAGTTCTGGGCACCAGGCTACAACCATAATAAGTACCCCCAAATTTCTGCCCTCATGGAGATAACTTCTCATGGGTGGTGGTGGTCAGGGCTGTTTGAGAGCTATTAAACACAAAATAAATAAGCAAAATAAATAAGAATTTTAAAGATCATGTGATAGAGAGGGAATGTGAGGTTTTGGGTAGGGAGCCTCCTTTTGAGGGGCTGGTCAGAGTCAGCCTATCCAGGAAGGGGACATTCATTGAAGCTGAAATGTGAATTATGAGAAGAAACAACAATGCTAAGATCACATGGCAACATGCTTCACACAAAAGAAAGATTTGGTGCAAAGACTCTGAGCTTGGGACAAGACTGGCTTGAATCAAGGGACAGATAGGCAGGGCAGAGTGGCTGAGATATAACAGAAAGAGGAGAGGGGTGTATATTCAGGTGGGAGAGAGCTGTAGGACTGAGTCCTTCAGGACATGGAAAAAATTAAAATTTTAAATAAATTCAGCCCTGACTGGTTTGGCTCAGTGGATAGAGCATCGGCCTGTGAACTCAAGGGTCCCAGGTTCAATTCCGGTCAAGGGCATGTACCTGGGTTGCGGCACATCCCCAGTAGGAGGTATGCAGGAGGCAGCTGATTGATGTTTCCCTCTCATCGATGTTTCTAACTCTCTATCCTTCTCCCTTCCTCTCTGCAAAAAATCAATAAAATATACTTAAAAAATAAAAATAAAATAAATTCACTGAGAAGATACTAGAAAGTTTTAATCATGAGAGTGATGTAGCTGGTTTTGCATTTTATTTTTATTGATTTTTTACAGAGAGGAAGGGAGAGGGATAGAGAGTTAGAAACACCAATGAGAGAGAATCATCGATCGGCTGCCTCCTGCACACCTCCTACTGGGGATGTGCCTGCAACCAAGGTACATGCCCTTGATCAGAATCGAACCTGGGACCTTTCAGTCCACAGGCCTGTGCTCTATCCATTGAGCCAAACTGGTTAGGGCTAAAAGGACCATCCTGCCTATTGTCTGAAGAATGGGAAGATCTTCTCCCTCTCAGCCCCATGCAGCATCCCTCCTCCTACTCCCCTGCCCCGAGGTCTGCCAGGAAAAACCTTTGTAATCACCTATGGTCAGGTCAGAAATATCACACAGAGGTGTTGAGCCTGGAACCAGACTCCAGATAGACTGCCCTATGTCATTATTACCATAAACCCCTCTCTTCCTTTCCTACAATAGCTGAAGTCGTTTCTGTTGCTTGCAACTGGTATTCTAGCTTAAAAAATGGGCCCCAAAGTAAGACAAGATTAAATAATGAGAGTCCTGGACGATGGTGACAAGATGAATATAAAAACTAGAAAGACAGGTACCGCTGCCCATGATAAGAAGACAACTGGAGGAGATATCTTGTAGACTCCAAATTGGGACAAGAATTTGAGCCTATAAAGGTTCAATGGATCCAGACAGCCCAACACAGGAGCAGGAGCTTGGGAACATGGAAGGGGAGCAGTACAGTCTATCTCTGAGATGATCTGTTGGCACATTTTTCCCAGAAATTTCTTTTATGTAACAAGGATGATAACAGATGAGACCAGCTTCTCTAATATTTCTTCCTCATCCTTGTACGTAGTTGGAGATCTCATGGCTACCAGGGGTTGGCTGCTGTTTTTCCAGGAGGGGTGATCTTAAAAATGTTGTTTCAAATTGTACAGATCTGGAGCCCCCCTGCTACTCTGGGCTTTTCTCTTTTGGAATCATAGGGAGGTCCAGTGGGCTTGGGCAAGGCACCTGGGCAAGGAGGGCCCTAGGAAGGTTGCAATGTATCAACCGATATGGAGGTATTTCAGCATCTTCACAACAATACAGCCATATCCATGGAAGCAGCCAAATGTCAGCACTGACTCTAGAAATTAGGCAGAAAGAGGAGGCAAAGAGAAGGGCATGGGGTACACTTTAGCAGGGCTTTGTGTGTGTTTTTTTTTCATTTGGGAAGAGATATTCTCCCTAGAGATTAATACACAAATCTCACTGGGCAACAGCAAGTCACAGGACCACCGCTTACTGCAAGGGGCAAGCGTTAGTGTTTCCCAGGCCCGTACAATCAAGGCAGGCAAGGGAAAAGGCAGTTGCAAATGGCTTTTGGAAAGCCAGTTTCCAATTTCTTCCACAGCTTACCATTATGGTTTGGGAAGGACACAATAAAAGGCCAATTCATCTATCCTGGAGGTGGGCAAATTGAGAATGAGGATGTCAGAAAGCAAAAAGTCCAACTTAAAGTAATGCATTATATTTTGAACACTGAATGTTTGACAATACATTTCACGGCTCATTTCCTGCTACTTGTGAACGCTAGTAAACACTCAGAGAGAGAATTCACATTTTTCATGTCAAATATCCTTACAGTTTTCCCTCCTCCAGCTTGTCACCAGTTAAACAGACCCTATGAGGACAGTCTGTTCACACTATAATCTCCTGAGACACTAAACCTTAATCTGTCTTACAATTTCTATTGTTTTCCACTAAAAGGTTATTCCAGAAATATTTTATAGAACACATTCATTTTCTTGGCTGAGAATAAATTGGATAATCAGACGCCCTCTAACCAATGCTGAATCTCCCTTCCCAATCCAAACTTAAGAATTTCATGCGGATTACTCATTGCCATCTATCTAGTTAATTCAGTGCCATTATTTTTCTCTGGTCCAGGCAGATTTACCCTTCCTTGAAATGAGCTTATCTCATCAGAAGATACTGGAGGAGGAAGAACAGTACAGATGGCGTTGGAGTTGCTGAAGTCCACACACCTACTGCCAGGCCTGGAATGGAGGGGCTGTGTTGACCTATGAACCAGAAGGTCATGTTTCAATTCCCGGTCAGGGCACATGTCAGGGTTGCAGGCTTGATCCCCAGTCTGGGGATGTGTAGGAGGCAGCCAATAGATGATTCTGTCTCATTATTGATGTATCTCTCTCTCTCTCTCTCTCTCTCTCTCTCGCTCTTTCTCTCTCTCTTTCTCCCTCTCTCCCTTCCTCTCTAAAATCAATAAAAGTATGTTTTGCAAAATTGCAACTTACTATTTAATCTTTTTTTAAAATATGGAAGGGTCTCGTTTTGCAAATGGTAGACTTCTCTAAATATTTGGTTTGCCTTTCATTTCATTCCCTAGCCCACCCCCATCCTGCTTCTAGCCTACATCTCACTTACTATCCAGGTAAAAGCTTATAACATACTTCCTTTCAAAGGCTTTCTCCGTCCCCAAGACCAAGAAGGAACTTGGGAAGAACTAGCTCTACTCTCATTTCTAACATTCTGTTAAGTATGCATCAAAGGCACATGCACTGCTCTCCAGAAGTAGAATGAAAGCCACTCAGGTAATTTAGAATTTTTCAGGAGCCTTATTAAACAAACAAAAAAAAGGTGAGGAGATATAGGCAAAACTAATTTTAATAATATATTTTCTCTAACTGAATATGTCCATCATCATACCATTTGGCATGCAAATATTAATATAAAATATTAATGGGGTATTATATATCCTTATGTAAATCCAGTGTCTGTCCGCCAGCCACAGTTTCAGTGCTCTAAGTCACACGGAGTAGGAGTAGTGACATTTATAGTGGACAGCTCATTTCTATAGTATCGGGATGTGCATTTGTGTTTCTTCCCCATTGCACTCAAGAGCCAGGAGTATATTTATCTTTCATCATTGCACCCTTAGCACCCAGCACACAGTGGAAACTTAATAAATGTTTGATGAAAAGTAATTGAACAATGCCATCCCTGTTACTGTTTAATCATGTGACTTTGGCTTAGTTCATTTCTCTGGAGCTCCTAGACCTTATTAAAGAAGAGGATGTCATATTCCATGATTGCCAAGGTCCCCATAAATGTAAACATTCTAGGTCACTTAATTCAGTTCTCTCTCTCTCTCTCTCTCTCTCTCTCTCTCTCTCTCTCTCTGACTCATATAAAGCCTCTAAACACATGCCCTTGATTTTCATCAAGAGTGTTTTAAGGTCAGGGTACACCTAAATTTACCATGATCCACATTTCTACATTTTCCCAATGGGTCTTTGGATCTAGGAGACATTTAGCATTATGATACTATTCCTTTTAGAACAAAATTATGTTCATTGTTTTTCTTTGATTATGAAATCAAATATCTTCATAATAGAAATTTGGAAAATACAGAAAAGTACTCAGCAAGCAAACTGGTGATATAGCTAGCTATACTCAGAGAGCAACACAGTCAAACATTAGTGTGTCTATCCTTCCGGTGTATTTTCTCTATTTATTAGTAGTAATATGGGTATAAATACACATTTGGTTCTCTTAGAAAAAGGGGGGCAGTCATAATGTACAATCTTTTTTTTTCCAAATTATTCTGTTACTTTGCAATATTTGGGGAACATGCACCCTGATCATCAGTTTTTTAAAAAGACATAATGTCACTGAGGCCAATATATAGTATGATATGACTATATAGAGGTGCCACCTTAAGGAGATGAAGGAGCAAACCAAAAGGGTGTCTGGAGAAGATCTCTCTTGGTGGGGGAAACAGCAAGGGCAAAGGCTGGGAGGTCGGAACAAGCCAAGCATGCCAGTATAGATGAAGAAAAATCAGCAAAACAGAAAGAGGCGGAAAAGGAAATCAGAGTCATGTTGGTGGCACTTTCCTCTGAGGGATAAGGGAAGCCATTGTCAGGTATTAAGCATCACAAGTGATGGGGGAAGAAGGATGAGACTAGTATCTAGTAAGTAGAGGCCAGGGATGCTGCTAAATACCACCAGTGTCCAGGATGGCCCCTGGCAATAAAAAATTATCAATACCCAAATGTCAATAGTGCTGAAATTGAAAAAACTCACTCCGAAGGAAGACAAGAACAGTAACCAGAAGACCAGCTAAGAAGTTGCTGAGACACAGTGCTCTAGACCCAGTTGGGAGTGATGGACATGTGGATCAGAAGTCATGTTCTGTATTGATTGGAAGACAGAGAGCTATCAGGATTTGATGATGGACTGAACATGGAGAATGAGGGAAAGAAAGGAATCAGGGTGGATTTCGATGTTAGGGGTCTAAGCAGCTTAAAGGATGAAACTGCTACTGAGTAGGATGGGGGACATTTCCAAACAACATTGCTGGAAGGTTAGGAACCTGGATTTAGAGATTTTTATTTTTTCTTATTTTTTAATATTTCAAGAAAACCGATCTTAAATATAATAATGTTACATGCAATAAACTTTAATATCTCAAAAAAAATTATTTTAAATATAATTATGTTATATCCAACAAACACCAATTTTTCAAGAAAAATGACCTTAAATATAATGTTATATAGACATTTCAAGAAAAAAGGATTTTAAGTATAATAATATTAGCAAAACTGCACTAACAGTATGATTTCACAAAAGCTGTAGGAAATATTAAAAATCTGTAAATAACAGGATTATTTCTATTATATTCTAAACTATTTTTCCCCTCTGGATCTGTTTTTGTTCATCAGTTTATGTTCATTATATTCCACATATGAGTGAGATCATGTGACTTATCTTTATCCAACTGGCTTATTTGGCTTAGCATGATGCTTCCCAGTTCCATCCACACTGTTGCAAATGGTAAGAGTTCCTTCTTTTTCACAGCAGCATAGTATTCCATTGTGTAGATGTACCAATTTTCTAGTCCACTCATCTGCTGATGGGAATTTAGGCTGTTTCCAAATCTTAGCTTTTGCAAATTGTGCTGCTATGAACATAGGAATGCATATATCCTTTTTGATTGGTGTTTCTTATTTCTTGGGATATATTTCTAGAAGTGGATTATTGGGTCAAATGGGAGTTCCATTTTTATTTTTTTGAGGAAACACTATTTTCCTCATTTTCCACATTGGCTGCACCAGTCTGCATTCCCACCAGCAGTGAATGAGGGTTTCTTTTTCTCCTCATCCTCTCCAGCATTTGTTTGTTGATTTGTTGAAGATAGCCATTCTGACAGGTGTGAGATGGTACCTCATTGTTGTTTTGATTTGCATCTCTTAGATGATTAGCGTCTTTGAGCATGTTTTCATATGTCTCTCTTTGAGCATGTTTTCATATGTCTCTCAGCCTTCTTTATATCCTCTTTTGAAAAGTATCTATTTAGGTTCTTTGCCCATTTTTTGATTGGATTTTTTCTCTTCCGTTTGTTAAGTTGTGTGAGTTTCCTGTGTATTTTGGAGATTAAACCCTTATCCGAGATAACATTGGCAAATATCTTCTCCCATGCAGTGGGCTTTCTTGTTGTTTCGTTGATGGTTTCTTTTGCTGCGAGAAGCTTTTTATTTTCATGTAGCCCCATTTGTTTATTTTCTCTTTGGTTTCCATTGCCCTAGGAGCTGTACCGGTGAAGATATTTCTACGACGTATGTCTGATATTTTGCTGCCTATGGATTCTTCTAAGGTGTTATGGTTTCCAGTCTTATGTTTAAGTCCTTTATCCATTTGAGTTTATTTTTGTGTATGGTGTAAGTTTGTGATATAGTTTAATTTTTTGAATACATCTGTCCAATTTTCCCAACACTGTTTATTGAAGAGACTATTTTGTCTCCATTGTATCCTCTTGCCTCCTTTGTCAAATATTAATTAAGCAAAATGGCTTGAGTCAATTCCTGGATTCTCTATTCTGTTCCATTGGTCAATATGTCTGTTTTTGTGCCAATACCAGGCAGTTTTGAAAACAGTGGCTTTATAATATAGCTTTATATCTGGTATTGTGATCCTTCCAACTCTGTTCTTCTTTCTCAGGATTGCTGCAGCTATTCAGGATCTTTTTAAATTCCATATGAATTTTTGGAAAGTTTGTTCTAGATCTGTGAAATATTATGTTGGTATCTTAATGGAGATTGCATTGAATCTATAGATTGCTTTAGTAGTATGAGCATTTTAATGATGTTGGCTCTACCAATCCAGGAGCACAGTATGTTCTTCCATTTGTTTATGTCTTCCTCTATCTCTTTTTTCAAAGTCCTGTAGTTTTCCAAGTGTAAGTTTTTTACCTCTTTAGTTAAGTTTATTCTTAGATATCTTAATTTTTTTTGTGTGTGCAATGGTAAATGGGATTTTTTTTTAAGTTTCTCTTTCTGTGAGTTCATTATTGGTGTATAAAAGCCATAGATTTCTGGGTATTAATTTTGTATCCTGCTACATGGATGAATTCATTTATTAAGTTTAGTAGTTTTTTGATGGAGTCTTTAGGGTTTTCAATGTACAATATCATGTCATCTGAAAAAAATGATGGTTTTATTTTTTCTTTTCCAATTTGGATGCCTTTTATTTCTTCTTTTTGTCTGATCACTATGTCTAGCACTTCCAATACTATGTTGAACAGGAGTGGTGAAAGTGGGTATCCCTGTCTTGTTCCTGTTCTTAAGGGAAGTGGTTTTAGTTTTTGCGTGTCAAGTATGATGTTGGCTATAAGTTTGTCATATATGGCTTTTAACATGTTGAGATATGCTCTCTCTATTCCAACTTTGCTAAGAGTTTTTATAAAAAATGGGTGCTGGCCCTGACCAGTTTGGCTCAGTGGATAGAGTGTCAGCCTGTGGACTGAAAGGTCCCAGGTTCGATTCTAGTCAAGGGCATGTACCTGTGTTGTGGGCACATCCCCAGTAGGAGGTGTGCAGGAGACAGCTGATCGATGCTTCCCTCTTATCGATGTTTCTAACTCTCTATCCCTCTCCTTTCCTCTCTGTAAAAAAAAATCAATAAAATATATTTTTTTAAAAATGGGTGCTGGATTTTGTGGAATGCTTTTTCTGTGTCTATTGATATGATCATGTGATTTTTGTCTTTCAATTTGTTTGTGTGATGTATCACATTTATTGAATTGTGAATATTGTATCCCTGGAATAAATCCCACTTGATCATTGTGTATGATCTTTTTAATATATTGCTGGATGCAACTTGCTAATATTTTGTTGAGGTTTTTAGCATCTATGTTCATCCAGGATATTGCCCTGTAATTGTCTTTCTTTGTAGTGTCTTTATCTGGTTTTGGAATTAGGATAATGCTGGCCTCATAAAAAGAGTTTGGAAATATTCTTTCCTTTTGGATTTTCTGAAATAGTTTGAGGAGTACAGGAATTATTTCTTTGAATGTTTGGAAAAACTCCCCTGTGAAGCCGTCTGGACCTGGGTTTTTGTTTGGTGGGAGTTTTTTTCTTCTTCTTTTTTTCCTGCTTCTATTTAATCAGTTGTTATTGGCCTATTCTGATTTTTTTATTCTTCCTGATTTAGATTTGGGAAATTGTATTTTCCTAGGAATTTGTCTATTTCAATCACATTCTCCTGCTTGGCATATAGTTGTTCATAGTATTTTCTTACAATTCTTTCTATATCTGTGGTGGCCGTGGTTACTTCTCGACTTTTATTTTTAATTTCATTTATTTGGATCCTCTCTCTTTGTTTCTTGATGAGTCTGGCTAATGGTTTATCAATTTTGTTTATCCTTTCAAAGAACCAGCTCTTGGTTTTATTGATTTTTTTTTGTCTCTATGTTACTTATTTTTGCTCTAATCTTTATTATTTCTTTCCTTCTACTTACTCTGGGCTTTTCTTGTTGTTCACTTTCTAGTTCTTTAAGTTGTAGAGTTAAATAGTTTATTGATGATTTTTCTTGTTTTCTTAGATATGCCGGTAGTACTACAAACTTCCCTCTCAGGGCTGCTTTGCTGTGTCCCAGATATTTTGGATTGTTGTGTGTTCATTTGTTTCCATGAAATTTTTTATTTCTTTCTTGATCTCTTTGATAATCCATTCATTGTTTAATAACATGTTATTTAGCCTCCATGCATTTGAATGTTTTTGGCTGTTTTTACTGTAGTTGATTTCTAAATTAATTCCACTGTAATCTGAGAAAATACTTGATATGATTTTAATCTTCTTGTAGAGACTTGTTTTATGTCCTAACATGTGATCTATCTTTGTGAATGATCCATGTGCACTTCAGAAGAATGTATATTCTGCTGTGTTTGGGGTGACATGTTCTATAAATGTCTATTAAATCCATCTGATCCAGTGTTCCTTTAGAGTCTCTGTTTCCTTGTTAAGTTTTTGTCTGGAAGATCTTTCCATTGGAGCCATAGGTGTGTTAAAGTCCCCCACTATGACTGTATAGTTGTCAATCTCTCTTTTAAAGTCCTCTAGAAGTTTTATATATTGGGTGCATATATGTTTACCAGTGTTATATCCTCTTGTTGGATTGATCCTTTTAGTATTATGTAGTGACCTTTGTTGTCTCTTGTGATGTCCTTTATTTTAAAGTCTATTTTGTTGGACATGACTATTGCTACTCCAACTTTTTTTTCTTTTCCATTTGCATAGAAAATTTTTTCTATTTTTTCACTTTCATCCTGTGTGTGTCTTTTGTTTTGAGGTGAGTCTCTTGTAGACAACATATAGTTGGGTCATGTTTTTTTATCCATTCAGCTACCCTACACCTTTTGATTGGAGTATTTAACACATTTACACTTAGGGTATTATTGAGAGGTACTTATTTATAGCCATTTTAATTCTGTATAGCTAGGTTTCTCTTTCTGTTTCTTTTTCTCAAAAATCCCTTACAGTAATCCCTTTAGCATTTCTTGTAATGCTGGCTTGGTGATGATGAACTCCTTTAGCATTTTTTTTTTTTTTTTTTTTTTTTGGTCTGGGAAGCTCTTTATTTGACCATCTATTTTAAATGATAGCCTTACTGGATATAATAATCTTGATCTTAAATCCTTGCTTTCCATTACATTATGTACTTTATGCCATTCCCTTCTGGCCTGTAGAATATCTGATGAGAAATCAGGTGTCAGTCTTATGGGAATTCCTTTGTAGTTTTCTTTTCTCTTGCTGCTTTTAAGATTCTCTCTTTGTCTTCAATTTTTGGCATTTTAATTATGATGTGTCTGGGCATGGGTCTGTTTGGGTTCTTCTTATTTGGGATTCTCTGTGACTCCTAAACTTGTGTGACTTTTTCCTTTACCAAGTTAAGGAAGTTTTCTGCCATTATTTCTTCAAACACCTTCTCTATTCCTTCCTCCCTTTCTGCCTCTTCTGGCACACCTGCTATCCTAATATTATTATGTTTCACATTGTCCCACATCTCCCGTAAGCTGTCCTCCTGTTTTTAATTGTTCTTTTTTATTTTTAGTTCTCTGATTGAGTGATATTTTCAATTGTCTTTTAATTCACTGATTTGATCCTCAGTTTCCCCTAATCTACTGTGTATTCCTTCCAATGTGTTCTTTATTTGTGTTATGTCATTCTTTATCTCAGACTATTCTTTTTTCATAGTTACTTTATCTTTTCTCATACTGTTGAGCACTTTGACTATCATTACTATGAACTTTGTTTCAGATAAATCTCTTCTGTGTGCTTCATTTTTCTCTTCTTCTGGTGAATTGTCTAGTTCTTTCATTTGAGGGTTGTTTCTTTGTCTCTTCATTTTAGTTGTCTGTTTCAGTTTGTGACTATGTTTTAGGTAGATTTCTACACCTGTCAATCTCTAGTGCAGGACAGTGCTAAAGGCTATTTCTGACTAATTGGATCAGGCAAAGACTCAAAGTCTCCAGAGACTGCTTGTGTCTACAGATAATAGAATTGACTTGAATAGCCCCAAGGAATCATCCTCAGGTGTGGCAAGTTTTTTTTTTTTTTTTTAATAGGATAGGGCAGTTGCTTCTTCCTGGAGGATAATTATTACTTTGAATCTCTTAAGTGGCCTCAGGGCAAGGTGTTTTCCAATAGGGTGTGTCAACTGTATTCCCCCTAGGCAATGCAAATGTGTATGTGGGAAAGATGTTCTCAATGGTATGAAGGAATGACTCAGCCCAAGAAACTGAGGTGTCTTCCTTCTGAGCTCTATACCTTGAGTCCTCAGTCCTGGGTTCTGCTCTCACAGCTCCATGCCACTTCACCCTCCCTCTGCCAGAACACAAGGTGGGTGGCTCCACAGGGAATTTTTGTGTGTTGGCCTTTCAAGAGGGTGCCCAAACTTTCAGCTGCCACTCCCTTGCAGTCAGCACCCTGCTGCTTTTCACAGCTAGATATTATGTGGGTACCCTCCCCAGATTTGGTGCTCTCTTCTGGGGAGCCCAGTTTGAGTATTAGACCCAAAGTTCTCATTGGCACCCCCACACAGCTGAGACAGCTCTCCAGGACTTTATTTCTGGTCTTTGGGTGCCTGGCCAGCCCTTTCACATGACCACACTTCCTACCAGTCTCCATGCAGTCTCCACCTTCGGTCCTTGTGTATCAGGGTCCTCTCCTATGAGTTTTATGTTGATTATTCAGGAATCCTTTCCATATTTCAGTTATAATTCCAGCTTTTTTTGTGGGAGCATGCCCCTGCAACATCCACCTACTCTGCCACCATTTTTTTTCTGGATTTAGAGATTTTAGAGATGGACTCAAGGGGGCTGAAGGATTGGTTGAAAGTGAGAACTAAAAGAAAAAAGAGAAGAGGAGGGTGACTCTACTTATGTGGCCTGGGTAACTGTTTGGAATATGGAGTCATGCCCTGAGACACGATGTGGGTCCAGTCTGCAAGTGGAAGATGGCAGGGCTGGCCCTTGGCATACTGAGTTGAGGCACATCCAAAAGTATTGATAATACTTTTCCATATCCCACACCTGACTCTTGAGCACCAACTAAGATCATGGAGCAAAACCACATTGCAAAGTGAATCTCTTCCATAAAAAAGTTATTTTCAAAGTCATACTACTTAACAGGTCTTCAGGTTCCTCTGCCCAGTTTCCTGGGAAACCATGATATATGTCCTGCCACATTTTTCTCTTCAAGATTCTGATGGGAGTTGACTCTCTGCCATTAGGGAAAACACATTTATTTAAGGTGTTTAAACATTAAGTTTACAGCAATTGAGCTTCTCTTTATTTGGCCTCAGAGTCCATTAACATTCTTTGAACTACACTGTTAAGTACATTTTAAGTGTTATTTTTACATCAGTAAAAGGTTTTCAGAGCCAGAGAGCACAGAGACTGTATCAATTTCAAGGAAGACCAACCCTAGGTAATGGTGGAATAACTTTCTTATAAGTGGTAGTTTGAGTTTATTATTAATTTTCATTGAGTCCTACTGATAACCATACCAGTCATCTTCACCTTTCTCATTCCAGAGAATCCTCATAGAATCCTACAATGTGCATTATGCTATTTCCCCCACTTTGCAAATAAAGCAGGAGGGCTTAGAGAAAGGAAACAAAACATCCAAGGACTATGGGAGAGAAGAGAATCACGAGATGAGTATAAGATAGAGTATGAAGGGATCTTAAAGTTCATTTGTTCACCAAACCCTCCACTTTACAGATGAGCCAGTTGAGCCTAGCCCTATATGGCTTAGCTAAGCCTCTGTTGCCAGAAGGCAGAGTGGCCATGAGCAAGCCTTAGAGACACAAGGAATAAGTTTGTGTACCTGGAAGCTATAAGCAGCTCACTACCGAAGGACACAGATAAACAAAAATGGAAGTCAGTTGATCAATGAGCTTGGAGAGGCTGGAAGAATCTAGGTAAGTAAACCATCCACTTGCTTATCTTCAGTGGCCCAGACATTACCCTTCACTCCAACATTTCCCAGAGCATGTTCTGCAAACAGTAGTTCCCTGGAATTAATGAAGTGTTCTTTGGAAGTGGTCAGTGGCTGTGAAGATTGGAAAATTCAGGTGATCATGGAGCTCAGAAAAAGCTGTGGACATTCTAATTCTCCCAGGGAAAGCTGCACCTGACATGCAAATCTGGGCCCTCCTAGAACTCACTGGGAGATCATACTGCAGAGAAGACCAGCTTAGGGGGAGCTGCTGGGAGGAGGAGGCTTAAAGGAAGATTTGAAATGTGAGAAATGATGACAGTCACTTTTAAAAAATAGAATTTGGCATAAAAACTTGATTTTGTTATCGTTTTCCCCCTGGTTTGCTGTACAGTTTCACACCTACTATTTGCAGTAGGTGATAGGAGTTGTGTGAAGTGTTGGGAGATAAGAGGAAAGGGCTTGCAAAGTTTCAGAAATTCCCTCAGAGGTTCCTATGGAGCCTGAAGTCTCTGTTTGCTGGTTCGTTTTCCCAGACCACAGGCCTTGCTTTATAGAGAGATTCCAAATACAGACTCGACCTCAATTCTGTAATCCACTTACTCCAGCCTACACCATGCATGAATCACAAGTCTAAAGATATAATTACTAGAGGCCCAGTGCACAAAATTCGTGCACTCAGTGGGAAGGGGGGTTCCCTCAGGGCTGGGGAGGGATGTGGAAGTTTGGCCAGCAGGGTGGAGACTGTGGGAGGGTTCCAGAGCATGTCCAGCCCATCTCACTTAGTCCCGATTGGCCAGATCCCAGCAGCAAACTAACCTACCAGTCAGATCATCTGCCTCCTGGTGGTCAGTGCACATCATAGCGAGCAGTTGAGCAGCCTTAGCATATCATTAGCATATTACACTTTGATTGGTTGAATGGCCGACTGGATGACTGGACACTTAGCATATTAGGTTTTTATTATATAGGATAAATAGATGCTTTTAATTTTTCTATCCCTCTTAGTGTCATGGCATAACTTTTTAAGAGTTCCAGAAAAAAATCTTTGCCACAATATATAGATATGTATGTGTATGTAAGTGTGTATAGAGAGATTTAATATATAAAATCAATATATAAAATATGTCCTGATATTTCTTTTAGAATATTTAGATAGTACGTTAAATGGATTCTGAAACTAAGACCTGGAAAAAGGAACCCCTGAGGAAGAGTGAGGAGCACTGTGCCTGGAGGAGAGAGTTCTGATTGAGACCCAGCTCTGCTAGCTTCTACTCATGAGGCTGTGAACACATTTTCTCAGCTTTAAAATTATTATTTTCTTTTCACGTCTATTTTAACCAGCCTCCTCTGGCTGAGTGTGACAATGTGTGACGCTGAAGGTTTGATACAGAAACAAAGATCACTTTTGTAATTATTGTCTAATTATCCTATCGGCAATGAGGTAACCTGTTGGGTGAGGTTGTAGTAGGAGTGGGTGTTGGTGTGGGAAGGCGCTGTACACAGAGCACAGCCTGACTTTGGAGTCAGAGACCCAGAGGCCAAGGTCAGGCTCTGCAAACTCCTTGTTTTCCTAAGGTATAAAATAGTAACTCCGGGTAGGTTTTTGTGTCAATTAAATGCCATATTTTTTTTTAAAGTTTTTAGTAAGCATTCAATAAATTTTAACTAATATTACTAGTTTTACAATTATTTTGATAGTTTGAGAGAATTGGAAGAATTTAAGAGGCCATCTCTAACTGCTGCTTTTCCCCACACCTGGCTGTCATCTGAATACTCTTGGTAATTTAAAAATAAAACTTCAGAAAGAGAGAAGCTATTTCAAGTCATTTTCTCTAAGGCAGAGATATGGGTGGGCATGGAAAGATTCACTTTAAGAATATTGTTGATGCTTTTTATAAGTTAATTTTAAATGAAGGTGAAGTGCATAGATCAGCAAAAAGGACCTTGGGCATCAGACATGTGACTAGCCCTGTGGCTGGATAATACATGATATGCATGGCTTTGTGCTCACGGCCTCTCTAATTGAGCACACTGATGTGATGCTGAAGTAATGGATGGGTGCAGTACAGTGAACGCTAGGCACTGTCACCCCTCCCCCAAAGCTGCACATTTGACGTGCAGGTGGATACAAACCATTTAGGAAATAATTGGTCTGACCAGTAGCTGGAGTAGCCCTTTAGGCAGCAGTGAGAGAGAGTCCTTACTGGGTGACAGGAGAGAATGAGGCTGAGATGCAGAATTCAGGACCTCCGCCATTTTAAACTTGTCCGCATATAAAATACAAATTATAAACATGATCCCAACCTTTCTGATGCCAGTCTGTTCAGATTCAGTAAAAAAAAAAAAAAAAAAAAAAAAAAAGAATGAATGAAAGAAAGACTTCTGTCTCATCCGTTAAGTGAAAGCCACTGAGTTAAGTTCATCTTCTTTTTTCCTTTCTGGTTTATTGCCTCAGTATAGGGGGTTAGCAAACTATGGCTCCTTTGCCAAATCTGGCCCACCACCTGATTTTGTAAATAAAGTTTTTTAGAAACTTTTTATGCTGACTCATTTATGTATTGTTCACAGCTGTTTCTATCCTATGATGACGACAGAGTTGGATGGTTGTGCAGAGAATTTATAATCCAAAAAAACCTGAAATGCTCTGTGGAGGGTCCTTCACAGAAAATGTTTGCTCACCTCTGATTGATCTGAATGATCAATCAAGATCATTCTCACTTTTTAAATTAAAACCCTTAAGTTACATATTGTTGTCTCAGGATAAGTCTAAATTTTAAGCAATATTTAAAAGACCTACAAACTAACCTCCGTCTATAATGCTAACATCATTTCTTGACTGTCTCCTCCTCTTATTTTCTACACTAGATACACAAGAGGACATTGAATTCACTCTTGTCTCTGGGCCTTTGCATATACTATTCCTTCTACCTGGAATAGTCTGCCCTCACTTTCTTCACCAAGATGGTTGATACCATTTTTTTCATTGATCTATTCACTCCTCTTTTTCTCCCTCTCTCTCTTTTATGGTTTCAGCGCTCCTCAGGTGCTCTGTTTTTGTACTAGAGGTTTTTCATGTGTGTGTGTGACCCACTGAGATAGCATCTGAAGTTGTACCTTTAATTGTTGTGAGAGTTTGGGGAGTGGAGGCATTTTCATAGCTGCTATTCTGAACATAAGAGCTGTATTTCTCCCTGTCACTCTGAGTAAACTCCACAATGTCTGCTCTTACCTGCAGGTATATGCCTCCCTTACTGGGCCTGGTTTAGAAGGTGGGTTGCAGGGACAACCATCTTGACCTGGTACTGCAATGAATTACCTTGTCCTCTGGTTATGGGTTCTCTCTCACTTTTGCTTTTCCCATCTCTGAGTAGGGAACACACTGGTGATGGAAATTTAGTCTCAAGAACAGACTATTTCATATCTTTATGTGAGGCCACATATTTCATTTCTTTAAAAACTATGTGTGTGAGTTTTTCATTTTTTTGTTTGTTTGTTTGTTTTTACCATTTCTAGTGGTTTAATGAAAAAAATATTGGATCTGGAACATGTCCTTAGCATGTTATCTTAAAAGAGAAGTCTATTTAGTCTTTTTTACTAGACTATAACCTCCAAGACATTGTGGACAACCATGCCTGTCTTTTTGACAATTGTATAATTGGCACCTATCACAACATCTAAGAATGGCAGGTGCTCAATAAAGATTTACTGAATTAAAAGAAATAGAGACCACAGATCATTGGTAACTCATGTTTGCTATCGGGAGAGCCAATAGTCCACAACATATTTGAGCCTAGAGCCCAGTTTTGAAAAAGAAAAAAAAAAGGAGCAAAAAACCCTAACGAAAATCTCTTTATGCTTTTAGTGCCCATTCCTGTCTATCTTTGTTGTAACAGGAAGAGGTTTTCCGGTTCTTAACAATGTCCTAGGACCAGTGAGCATGAAAAGCTTTAGGCAAAATCCTGAGGAAAGTAAAGTATACTCATGTCTCCCTTCTGCGACGTTTCCACATATAAAATAGGCTAGCTTAACATTGATCCCATTCAGACAGGTAACCTCAACTCAACTCTCTGAAAGATACACAATGAAGCTCCAATCAAGCATGCTACTATCAACAATACAACATTTTTTCCTGATCACTGTCTCTACTCATCAAAACTTGCCTGTCTTGTATTCCATTTTCAAGCCTGTTCTCCACTAAATAATCTGCTAACGCTAATGTCTTCCTAAATTTTGTGTCACTGTTATAATACTGGAGATATTTAGGTAGTAAGTCTGTGAGTGCAATTTACCTTTGTAGTTATATATGTATCTACATATATAGAATTGTATAATCAGACACTGAACTAGAAAATCAAAACCTTGAGGTATGGTGTCACATTTAAGTAAGTATATTTGAGTTTAAACAGCCTTAGAAGAAATTTAGGAACTGCCAGTATAAGAGGCTTGTGGATGTGGAAAAAAATGGAAAATAATTTGCAAAGGACTGGAGCCTGGGAAATAGCTCTGTCATCATGCCGCCATAATGATCTCCACACTTAATGCCATACCCTTCCAAATACAAAGTAATATTTTTCTAGGAAATTTCTAGAGTCCATGTTTTATTTCAAATATATCATTCTGTCTCCTTCAACAGACAGAGCAAATTCAGAGGAGCATCATGTGGCTACATGCTCTTAACTGACCCAAGGCAAGTGTCTTTTCCCAGGGGTATAAGTGAATGGGGCTACCAAAGTTCATCCAGCTGCATCACCTGTCTTCATGCATATTCAAAACCCACCCAGGATGCAGTTACCTATTTTCTTCTGAAAGAGCTACATCCATAGAGATATGGTCCCTCCTTTCCCATTTCCGTGATTTTTCAGTAGGTAGTAAAACAACACTACTGATCTACTGTCTTTAGTGGCACATGGCATCCTGTGCTAATGAGTGTGAGAACTTCATTCTCACAAACCCATCTCCTCATACATGATCATGTTTTTATGTTTAGCAAAGCTAAATTCATTTTACAAACACTTACTTTGACTTCCAACCTCGGTTTTAATATGTAAAGAGCTTAGAAATCATCATCCAAAATTTTACAGCAAGAAAAACCTGGGCAAATTGAAAACTAATCCATTTTTTAACACATGAGAGAACTGACTTCCTAGGACAGATGAGCACTGTAAAAATCTGGAGAGACAAGCAAATTCACAGTTAGAAATGAGACCTCCTTACCCCTAAGAAAAAGCTGCAGGAGCCAAAAACTGGCAGGAACACCTTGAGATCCTGGTGTTCTGAGAAAGATCCTCTCCTGGCTCTGGCAGGGGGAAGAGATAGTGTCATGGTGAAGGAAGCCAATGTGCTTCAAAGCTGCAGCATGTTCTTCATTATCACAGCTTACTTTCTTGGAAAAGACTTTGCCAGAGCCCTATCTCAGCTTGGGAAGGGGGAGTGGTTATTCCCCCTCTAGTCTGATGCAGCCCCATGGCCAAAACTGAAACACATTGAGCAACAAAATGAAGAAACTAATATTGGGTCATAACCCAAAGTGTAAAGTAAATATCCATCTGCTATAAATAAATGACTAGATGGATAAATATACACATACATACACAAATGGGGAAGAGTTGGCCAATCTTTAATGCAGAAGAATACAAATTATTTATATGGATACTTTGCCTTCAAGGAGGTGGGGCAACACTTCTCACTCCTTGGGTTTGGGCTACACAGGGTGATAGCTTTCCAAAGAATCTGGTATGGAAAGTGGGGGCAGAGTAACTTTACAGTCTAGGAACCTGGCAAACACAACCTAGGTCAAATGTTCATCATTAATATCAACAGCAGGAAGTTGGGTGATGCTTGACTTGATGTGATGAAAATGGCACTTCACCTCTATGGTCTCTTTCTCCTCAAAGCACATAACCCCAGTCTAATGGAGAGAAAAAACATTTTTAAAATGTTGCAGAACATCGTGCCAAACACTTAAGCAGTATTCCTCAAAACTGCCAATGTCGTCAAAAACGAGGCAAGTCTGAGAAACTGTCACAGCCAAGAGAAACCTGAGGAGACATGACAATTGAGTGAGTGTATTCAGGGTAGGATCCTGGAAAAGGAGAAGGACACTGGGGAAAAATTTAAAGGACTTTTGTTAAACTACGGACTTCAGTTAATATAAATGTATCACTATTGGTTCATTAATTGTGAACAATTACATATACACTAATGTCAGATGATAGGGAAATTGGGAGTAGGATCTGTAGGAACATTCTCTATTATCTTCACAACTTTTCTAAAATATTTTTTTTTCTAAAATAAAAATCTTACTTAAAAAAATTAACTTAGCTCACCCTAGAATCAGCAGCCAATATCAAATAAAAACAACTGTCTGGCATCTCTGCACAGCTTGACTTTTCATCATATCCATCCTCATTCCCTATTTTCCAATTCTTTCTGAAGAGCCCAACTCCTGGCCCCAGTTCTGCCTTTCACTTATAAAGGGAATAACTACCTTGGACAAGAGACAACATTACACTTCATATATATTTTGGAATATATGATATATGGTTGGATGTCTCCTTGCACCTCTCCATCAGAATTCTGTATGGAAGAAGATACTTAAAATGATTACTAGTACAGTGAAGTCCAGAAGACCTGATTTATTAAGGCTCCAAGTTCAGTAATCCCTTCCAAATGCAGAGTTTTCCAGTGTAAATTGTACTGGTAAGTATAGACATTACAGGGCTGACTCTCCCAACCCTCAAAATGTAGAGAAATTATGGAAAGAGGAGGGAGGGATAGAGTGAGAGAGAGAGGAGGAAGGAGTGAGAGAAGGAAGGAGGGGTAGAGGAAGGTGGGAAAGAAGGAACAGAGAGAAAGAGAGAGGGAATTAGGAATGATAAGGAGAAACAAGTTCTCCATAAATCAAAGCGAGTAGTTTTTTATGATTGTGTTCTGTGCTTATTTGTATTTTGGAAAATCTTGACAAAAAGTAAAATCTAAACATGCTATTTTAGGGCAGAACTTCTCAGATCTTTTTATATGCTGATAAAAGAAATATCTAATATTAAGCTGTAAAAAGCAGCAGTTCCTAAACTTGCTTAATTATGATTTTTTGTTGTTGTTGGTTGTTGGTAGTGTGTTATGCTTATTAGCAGCATGAGGTTTAACAAAAGAGAATTTCGAAAACACTGTCTTAGAGGCATAAATGACACTGTGTCCTGATGATAATATCATCAAATATTTGATTGTCAGTTGTCCATATGACAGCAGCACAGCTGTCAGGCTGCTTTTCAGGGGCTGCAGGTATGGGTTCTACTTTGTTCCAGCTCCCTCTCTGAAGGTGGACATTCCAAGGCTCAGATTAGACAAAGCAGGTGTGCAAACCACTTGATTTACTCCTTCATCACAGAAGACAGCTGGAGGTACACGAAGTGCTATTCCATACTCAAAAGCACATTCCTTTCCATGTAGAATGTTTTTCTAATGTTTTCTTGGGACAATGTGCAGCTGACCTCGTCCAATGTTTTGTGGCTCCTTTAATTTCTCCTGACCTCATTTCCAAGTGAGTATGTTCTTATGTTCATATCAAAAAGTAATAGAGGGGCCCCACTGCCAATGATAGTAGGAGAGGTCAGATGGACAATAGGAGTTCCACTATGAGGAGACCTCTGCTCTTTCTTCATCAGAGGCCAGGCATACTGGTGAACTCACCTGGTCTGCAGGTCAGTTGGTCTTATCTGGTTAACACTCTGTGGTATCTCCCTGTCCCTGCTTGGTTTGTTTCTCACCCCTCCTCACCCTTAGTCAAGGACTTTTCAAGCATTCTGTTTTATCTACATGTACTAACTTAACTCAGTTTATGTGTCTTAATGAACATTGGAAATTCTAACCAAAATGATTTCCCTTGCCCTAGCTGGTTTAGCTCAGTGGATAGAGCATTGGACTGGGTACTGGAAGGTCCTGAGTTCAATTCCAGTCAAGGGCACATGCTCAGGTTGTGGGCTAGATCCCCAGTAGGGGGCGTGCAGCAGGCAGCCAATCAATGATACTCTCTCATCATTGATGTTTCTATTTCTCTCTCCCTCTCCTTTCCTCTCTGAAATCAATAAAAATATATTTTAAAAAATGATTTCCCTTTTGAATAATGCATTCTCAACACAGCCTTGGAGAGAAATATTAGGAATACTTCCTTATGTAAGTAACATAGGGGAGCTTAATGCAGAACCTAGAAGGAAACTAACACATTACTATTCTATCGAGTGCCCTTGTGCTAAACTCTTTAAAATAAATTGTATTTGGAGGAGAAACCAAGATGGCGGCATAGGTAAACACCTGGAATTGCTGCCTTGCACCACCATTTCAAAACCACAATGAAAAGAAAAAACGGACACTGCCCAGACCCACAGGAAGGCTGGCTGAGTGGAAATTCTACAACTATAAAGAGACTGAGACTCAGAGGAGGTGCAGAAGTAAAGTGCAAAGGTACAGAGGTGTGCGGAAAGGGCTCGCAGAAAGGGCTGGCAACTGAGATGCTGTTGTCTTTTTCAATCCAGAGGAAGCCACAAACTCCTGTCGGCTCTGAACTCCAGTTCCAGGCAAGTTTCTGGGGAGCCAGACTCATACGAAGAGAAGCTGGACTGTCTGGCACAGGGAAGAACCTCAGAGCAGCTTTCTCCCGGCGGTGCTGAGGGACACTAAGACCCAGTACCTCTTAGGGCAGGGCTGAGAATCAGCCATAGCTGTTTGCTCTGCCTTGTTGATTCCCTGAGACTCCACCCCACCCAAGCTCCACGCACAGGCTTTTGCATATAAAAGGCTGGGAAGCCTGAGGCTGAAGCTAAAATAGCATCTCCTTAAAGATCCAAGAGCCAGTGTACCCAGTGGTCAAAGTGGGACCACCCAGATGACAACTCCTCAGATCCATAAGAGACACACTTGGGGCAGACGCAGTGAGCACCGAAGCCCCACTGAAGCAAGCCTTGCCCCATAAGGGTGCCTCCAGCACAGAAGTTCTCCCACCATTGACACAGCTGATTCTCACAGCTAATTGGCCTGGAGGTCAATTCCTCCCAGTGATACCAACAACAATCAAGGCTTAGCTACAACAAGATTGTGCACAAAGCCTACAAAGCGGTGCACCAAGAGTGTCCACCTCAGGTAATTGGGGAGGCTGAGCCACTGGACCTATGGCACCTAGCACAGAAAGCACTCTATCAACACAGGGAAGCAGCCAAAATGTGAAGACAAAGAAACAGGTCATAAATGACAGAAGAAATGGAGAAAAGCAAACGACTGGATATAGAGTTCAAAACCACGGTTATGAGGCTTTTCAAGAATATTCTAGAGACTGTCAATAAATTTAGTGAGACCCTCGAGGATATGGAAAAGGACCAGCTAGAAATTAAGCATATAATGACTGAAATAAAGAATAATATACGGAGATCCAGCAGCAGACTAGAGGATCGCAAGAATCAAGTCAAAGATTTGAAATACCAAGAAGCAAAAAACACCCAACCAGAAAAGCAAAAAGAAAAAAGAATCCAAAAAAATATGAAGATAGTAGCCTCTGGGACAACTTCAAGCATACCAACATCAAAATTATAGGGGTGCCAGAAGAAGAGAGAGAGCAAGATATTGAAAACCTATTTGAAGAAATAATGACAGAAAACTTCCCCTACCTGGTGAAAGAAATAGACTTACAAATTCAGGAAGTGCAGAGAATCCCAAACAAAAGAAATCCAAGGAGGACCACACTAAGACACATCATAATTAAAATGCCAAGGGTAAAAGACAAAGAGAGAATCTTAAAAGCAGCAAGAGAAAAGCAGTCAGTTACCTACAAGGGAGCACCCATACAACTGTCAGCTGATTTCTCAACAGAAACTTTGCAGGTCAGAAGGGAGTGGCAAGAAATATTCAAAGTGATGAATAGCAAGAACCTACAGCCAAGATTACTTTACCCAGCAAAGCAATCATTCAGAATTGAAGGTCAGACAAGAAAAAGCTAAAAGAGTTCATCACCATTCAACCAGTATTATATGAAATGCTAAAAGGTATCCTTTGAAAAGAGGAAGAAGAAGAAAAAGTAAAGATAAAAATTATGAACAACAAATACATATCTATTGACAAGTGAACCTAAAAATCAAGTGAATAAAAAAATCTGATGAACAGAATAAACTGGTGAATAGAATAGAATCAGGGGCATAGAAAGAGGGTGGACTGACAATTCTCAGGGGAAAAGGGGTGTTGGGGGTGTAGGAAGAGACTGGACAAAAATTGTATACCTGTGGATGAAGACAGTGTGTGTGTGGGGGGGTAAGAGCTGATGGGGGGGAAACTTGAAGGAGGGGAGCTATGGCGGGGGGGGGGGGAAAGAGGAACAACTACAATAATATGAACAATAAAGATTTTAAAAAATAAATAAAATAAATTGTATTTGAATCGCTCCTTTCAGGACAATAATTACATGTTCCCCATTGCACCACAGGAAGTGAATCTACAGGACCTGCCTGTGTGCTTAAGCTGTGTTAGGCTTAGGTCATCGGACACAAAAACAGCAGCCTCTCTAGAGCCTCTTGTGTGCTCTCTGGGAGTTTCCAATAGACAGCACGGTTGGTAGGGAGGGCCTTTCAAACTCGGTAGGGTAATTAGTACATGCTAATTTTTTAAGCAAAGGAACTTGTAAATATCTAAACAACAAAGCCGCTACTAGTCTATATTACTCCATGATTTCCAGTGTTCACAAAAGATATTGCTGCTTCTTAGGGCTGAATTATAAGTGACATGCAGGTGACTAATGCAAAATTATAATGCTTCCCTGTTTTACTAAAACATATTAAGAGGATTTCTGGTGTTGATTTTCATGCTCATCAGATCTTCTGGACTATACACTCCCTATATTTGGTCCAATGAATGCTGTGGGATTACTCAAAAGGCAGCATCATCTGGAGTTCTGATTTCATTCAGATTAGAAGGATGCGGTAATGAAATCACTCCTTATAATGTGTTCCGGCTCTATTAAATAAGCTCATTGAAGAATTCCTGTTTCATCTGAAATAGGCTGTCACAGGAACCTAATTGCAGCGTCTGTACATCAGGAAAAAATGTAGCCTTCTTGGGATGATTTTAAGAATTAATTATTTAAGTTTCTATTTCCACTTAATAATCTCTACAGATTAGTGCATTCACGTATCACTTTATGATTTGTAAATTTGTCTAATTATTGTTCTTGGTACCGTCAAGCATGACATTCTTCAATATGTTCATTCCAATCTATGGGAAGGATTGCTGAGCTAGGGCATCTGTAGGTAAGAAAAACTTTGTAGGGCCAGTTTACTAATAAAACCTGGCATGATGCTTGCTGCAAAGATGCCTCCTGTCAAAGGCTTAATCAGCGAGAATAATCTTGCCCACTGTTGCATCCAGGAAAGTCATTGTTTATGACTTCAGGGAGCACTGTCTTGTTAATTCAAGAGATAAGCTGAAAGAACCCTTTCTGAATGTACATAACGGGCTAGGGATAGGGGAGGTTTTTCTAGGGTGCTTTTCACTTGTTTCACATGAGTGAAACTCAACAGGAGAATTACAGAAAGTCTTCTGGATTGTTATTTTGAGGAGAAGCTGGCTAATAGTCTTCAGCCTTTCCACACCATCTACACAAAACTCTGACCAGTTAAAAGGTCAGTTTTCATTGGGATTTAGGTCAGAAACAGAGAAGCTACTACAATAGACCCCAAAAGTGTAGTTCCCAGACCCGGAGTATCAGCATTATTTGGGAGCTTCTTAGAAAAATAGTCTCTAACCTCAGACCTACTAAATCAGAATCTACATTTAAACAACACTTCCAGGCTACTTATATGCACATTAAAATCTGAAAAACACATGTTTGGAGCACTCATCCTCAAAATGGGTATATTTACCTCAGAGGGTGTCCAAAAAGATCCATTGGGAGACTATAAATAATAATAAGAACTTATCTATTGTCATATATACTTGTATAACTTCTATTTTGTGAATTTTAATAATGTGTATGATATTGCATAGCAGTACATGAATAAAACTTATAAATAACATATATAGGTTGTGCCTGCTCAAAATTTCCCCAGGCTCCAACCCCAACCCCTAAAACAATTTCTGGGGATGGGCATCAGAAATCTGAATTCCATACAATGTTCATGGACCATTCTGCAGCATGCTAAAATTTGAGACACATTGTGTGAAACCACCTTCCACCTACTTTGGGGTGTGACATATCCATTGTTTTTCATATGGTGCAATATCCAATTATCAAGATTTCCATTTTGGGACATTTATATCATTTGTACATCTTTATATTAATTCATTTTATCATTTAATAAAAAAAAAAACAGCCCCAATGGTTTTGGAATACGTTTCAGGCACTTTAGATATGTGTCATGAACAAGGATATTTCTACATACTTCTCTAGACTTAGTGGATATCTGAGCTTGTGAACTTTCCTCTCAGTTTCCAAGAATCACAGGTAAGAGACAAAACCAAATGAAACTTGGAAACCAACAGTGGTCAGAAGGCTCTTCACACAGGGATCATTTTATTAATATTCTTCTCTAGTGTAGGGAGGGACCAGGTGTCTTAAAGGATTTTACAGATGTCTTAAATTTGTAGGAGATGCAAATTTAGGGAGGCCCAAGAAACAATTTAAGCCAAGGTCAGACACTCCTTAAAACACCCCAAATTTCCTATTTCCCCCCTATATATTTAAAGAACATGTAAAACAGTAAATAAACTCTTCATGTGATCATATTGGGCACTGTGGGCAGAGTGATAAATCAAATATATTCCTTGAGTAGAGCAGCTTGAAGTGTGATATTAAAGACTTACATAACCAATTAAATCTATTATGATGTGTAAAATGGAAACAAAATTCTGGGGAAAATCAATGGGAGTACTCAATGAGACAGCAATTTCTTCTTCCTTGGCAAGGTAGTGAGTGAGAGAAGTAAAGGAAGGTTACACAGCTGAGTCTCTCTTGCTAGGCTAAGTCTTGAAGGATGAATGGAATTTTAGGGGGAAAATAGAAAATTAATTCATTATTTCTAAGCTCAATTGCTGCTCCCTCTCAAATCAACTGTTTTATATATTTTTTATGTGATGCAATGTGGAATGGGCTCATCCTATCACCACCATCAGCAATATCATTAGTTCTTTACTCTGTGCTTTGCTCATGCATGTCTCCATGCCTTTCCTAGTTTAATACTCAAAATGACTCTGGGATTGTGTTCTATCATGACTTCTATTTTATTCATGGGGCAGTAAAGGAACAGAAGGTATAAGTAACTTGCCCAAGGTCACACGGCTGGTAAGATATATGATGGGATTCAGACCTAGGTAGTCGGACTCATGACATCTCTCAAGATGACTTGTTCTTTGCTGGTCACTGGCCCCATTTACATGACATGCATCTGTTGGTAGAGCCAAAAGTCATAGCTGTGATACCAATCATTGAATTAACTCTTCAGATGAAGTGAAGGCCATGAGCAGCTGCCGCTGGCTGACCAGGTTGAAGACTCTTCAAAAAGCTGGCTTGTGCCATATCAATTTCATTCCTGAACAAGGTGATTTGTTGCTACCATTTAGAGAGCAATAAGGCGGGGGGGGGGGTCCTTTGATGGATGAGAGTTGGTAGGAAGTTGTGAATACCACTACTGTCTAAATCCAAACTACATGAAGTTAATTGCCTTGTGGTACCTGACGTTGACCTGGGCTGCACATTTGCTCTCTATCCAATGCGCTCTTTGGGTTATGAATCTGTGTCTCCAGGGCTGTGAATATGGTCCTTTTCCCCAGCACTAAATTTCTCCTAAAATTTATTTTCCAAAACATTATTTTTAATGTTAAACAACCCCAAAATGCATTTTTCATGTTTATTGCCAGTGCATAAAATTACAATGCTGTGAACATTTTTAGCAGCATACCAATATCATGATCCATAATTTAAAAGGTGACTTTAGTGTGGCAATAAATTTCACAAGACACTGAAACCTCTGCAGAAAGTATACAAATTAGGGGCCAGCCATTCAGCCAACATTTGGGGGGATGTGGTTAATTATTATGTTTCCACCATTAGGGAGAACTGTGCAAATGACTCTCGTCTGCTCCATGGTGGAACTGTTGGTAAAGGCACGACTGAGGGACTGGGTTTGCAAACTCTTCTTTAGGAAGATGGCCATGACATTCAGTACATGTACTGAGAGGGATGAAATCAGGGTAAGGGACATATGCCTTCACAGATTTCCCCCGCTGAAGATACACACACACACACACACACACACACACACAGAAGCTCTGTTGCGTTTACCAGAACATGAACTCTATTTGTCAGGAGTGGGGCTATTAGCTCTTGCTGGCTGAGTTTCACAGTTTGAAATTAATTTTTCTGTATTTCTGCCCTCCTGAGGTCCTGACCAATTGCCACTTTGTTGGTGAGCTTTTTTAATTTTCAAGGAAGGTAGGTGGTGTGTGAAACAAATCAATTGCTCCACATCTGTATGACTTCTCACTTAAGCTTCTGCCAAGCTAGAGGCAACTCCAATATATTTTTCCCCTCCAAAAGGTACGAGGCCCAATTAGGAAGCCAAGTGAATATGGAAACAGTTTCATCAGGTAAAGACATCACACAAAGAACTCTTTCTTAGCAGAAGGTGGCTGGTGATGGACGCCGGGGTGAGGTTCAGGACAATGAACACACGCCTCGCAAATGGACACCGGGGTCACCCATTCACTCCTCTGTGTGCTCCCAGAAAGGGATTTGGCAATGGCAGGAAGATAATTACCAAGTGCAATGAAGCCATGGAAATTAACACAACCCTACAAGTTGCAGAGCTGAAACCATGCAATGTACACAGTCAGGCATGCACACACACACACCAGATTATGTATTTAAGATGATTCCCCACATTGGCATCATTACTCTATTTAGGCTAATGATGCTGGAGACCATCAGAGCTATCACTGCTCTGAAAATGATAAGTACCATATAGAAAGGCCCCCTGGGGAAATTTATCCTGTTAGAGCTTTTCAGGTCTGATGGATTTTTTTAATCTATCTGCCAGACTGCTTTAAAGCTAAATAGGTGCCCATCAACAAGCTGTCCATGGTCAACTTCACATATTTTGTTTGTGTTGACATTTTTGTTTCAATCGAATGGGTTGTGTGCCAGATGGCTGCAGTCCTCAATGGGGTCCCTTAGTACATTGTGAGTATTCTTTGGGCTGATTTATGCACAGGGGTGTCCTTTTGTTTCTAACTTTTTTCTTTTAGATGATCTGAATTAATCGGTGGTTGTGTTTTAAGGGATGCATGCCCATGGCTAGCACAAATGTGTATGCATTAAGCATCTATGGTGGGTATTGTCAATACAATTCCTTCTGGTATACATAGCTGAGATTAGAGGATGTGTTACATCATGACAAAAATATAAATTTAGGAAAATGAACGTTAGTTAGGAAATTCCTTAATTGATGGCAACTGAAAAGTTCAACGTCCTTAGAAACATCATATCAAGTATGTTTTATCATCTTGGCTTCTGAGGGACCGTAACAATTCTCTTTGCAGCATGACCTTTGGCACCCAGACAAGAGAAATTCTCCAAAGATCTAACCACTTCCTGGGTATGAGAGGCAACTGGAAATGTTTTCCCCCATAGCATCCTCCAAAATGAGCCCCTTTTCTTTGCTCCCCTTTGCAGCAAAACTTCTCAGTAGAGTTGCATAATAACTCCCTATTCTTAGCCTCTGAACAGGTTGTTAAGCCAATTCCAAACCACCCTTCTGTGTTCTTGCTGGAGAGAAGGCTCAAATTTCCACTGAGGCTCCCATTGTCATCATCCTACTCAAGTGGTTTGCTCACTAGTCGCCACCATGTTTCCAATCCAAATCTTTCTTTCTGTTGTTCTTATGACAGCTTCTGGGTTTCTTTATTGTCTTCTTCTCTAACTTCTTCAGTTTTTTTGCTGGTCGCCATTGTCCACTTGAACTCAATATGTTGACCTGTTCCAGGTCAAATCCCACCACTGGTTCTCGAGTTCTCTACTTTCCCATCTGTACTCTTTCCAGAGCAACTTCATCTTGTGCTGTGCTTTTAATATCATCTATAGTTAGTAACTGCCAAACTTTATTCCAAGCTCTGATTTTTTTTCACTGAATGCCACTGAATTATCCAACTATATATTTGATTTCTCCACTCAGATGACCACATACGCACCTCAAACTTCACATGTCTTTAAAAGACCTTTCTAAAATTTTTGCAAGAATGTTTCTCCTATAGTCTCCCATGTCTTGATAAATGGCAGTATCATCTACTCAGTTTCTCGAAACAAAGAACTGGAAGTCATCCTTGATGCCCCACATACACATCAGCAAATCTTCTGCCCACAAAAATACCCTCATTCTGTTTTCTTCTCTCCATCACCAGCCAAAATTTCTTACTTGGATTATTGAGACCACCCTCCTAATTTGTTTCTTTACTTCTATTCTTGTTTTTCAATAATCCACTTTTCAGAGTAGTGGAAGTTACCGTTAAAAGTAAGTTCAATAGGTCATTAATTTTCTATCAAAATCCTACCAGTGGCTTCACAACATATGCAGATCAAAATCTCAACTTCTTACACCATTGGAGGAATGGACCACACTTCTTAGCTTCCATCCCCTGCCACCACCACCCGCCCCCCCACACACCTCACTATGCTTCAGATATGTCCTAGAACATACCCAGCTTGCTCCCTCCAAGGACTCTTGTGTGTGTGTGTGTGTGTGTGTGTGTGTGTGTGTTCAACCTAGAATGCTCAATCTTCACATCACATATCCTACTCCTTCCTGTCTCCCAGGTTTCACCTCATCAGAGATTCCTGACTACACTGTCCAAGACTATTCCACGCAAGATACCATTACTTCAGCCTTTCAATCCCTTCCATCACTTATTACTATCTGCACTTGTCTTATTCATGTGTTGACTTTCTGTTTTGTGGTCTTGTCTCTCTGAGATAAAATGCAATTTCTATGCATACTGTTTTGTTCACTCTTGGTCTCTGACACTTGGACAGTAACTAGAAAGTCTCAGTGCTTGTTAAATAAATGGATATATCTATATAATGCAATTTAGCACAGAATTACATATGTTTGCCATTTAATAGAGTTTGGGGTCTTAACTAAATTGAAAGTCCTTTGAAGGTAAGGACTCTTTGATAATTCCTTACTAGAATCATTCCAGGTATAAAGCTCACGAATAAATTGACATAAAAAAGGCATCTTTTAGGATATCCTTCCTATAGGACAAGGCCATATTCCCTAACTCTCTTTAGTTATATTTAAGATAAGGCAAACTAAAAATAAATGTTAAAAACTTTGTTTATGTGGGATTAGATACATACTTCAAATATACTAAAAAATTGAACAAAGAGATTCATAGAGAAAGAAAGGAATACAGGGGAATCTGGAGGAAAATGTTACAAATCATACAGTAGACATAGAAAATGTAGTTATGAAGGTCATTGCAAAACCCATGAAGTTAGAGTTTCTATTAATTAGTTATTTACTCATTCAGAAAATATACATGGGGGTCCAACTACATGATGGGCTTTGGCTGTAAAACAGTGAACTAGAAACATTGTTCATGACCTTCAGGGATGTTTGACTAATGAAGGAGACAGGCAAGTGTTCAGGTACTTACACATATAGGGTAAATAGTAGTAAGATGTATAATCGCAAGGGTTGGAGAGACCCAGAGAAAGCCTTAACCTAGACTTGAAGGTCTGAGAAAACATCCCAGAAGATGTGGTTGGCCACATAATGTTAATTGTGATGCACTTAAGAATCACCTAGGAAACTTGCTAAAATGCAGACTTGAAATTCCCTCCCCATGATCCTAATGCAAATGGTCTGTAAGTCACACTTTAAGAAACTGTGCTCAGTGAGTAAGCTAGGTTCTCTGGAGTTAGACACGTCTGTTTTTGAGTCTCAGATCTGCTCACACATGCTGGCTGCATGAGAAAGTTTCTTTCTTTCTCTTACCTCAGCTTCTTCTCCTGTATAGACATGCTCAATCCACATTAGCATTATCACCATCATCATCAATGTTATCATCAGCCTAACAAAAGAAAGGGAAATGTTGCCAACAGAAAAAAATAAAATGTGGAAAACCCAAAAGGCATGTGACGAAATTTATCATAACTATGGCTGGAATGACTTACATAAGAAAACAGGAATCCAGCCATCATGTATAGTGTCGTACAGTCTAGACCAGTGGTCAGCAAATCTGGCTCACTTCCTCTTTTTGTAAATAAAGTTTTATTGACACACAGCCTTATCCATTTATTTATACCTAGGGGCCCGGTGCACAAAATTTGCGCACTTGGGAGGTCCCTCAGCCTGGCCTGTGCCCTCTCACAGTCTGGGAACCCTCTGGGGATATCCACCTCCTGGCGTGCCTGGTCAGCCTGGGTGAGGGGCTGATGGCTGTTTGCAGGCTGGCCAAGCCCCCAGTGTGGACCCTCACTCCACTGGGGTGTGGCCAGCCTGGGTGATGGAATGAGGTCCATTTTCAGGCTGCCCACAGTCCCTTCAGGTTTTGGGTCCCTACTGAGGTGCCTGGGCAGTCTGAGTAAAGACCTGAGGGGCGTTTTCAGGCTGTCCACAGTCTCTTCAGGGTTCAAGTCCCTACTGGGGTACCTGGCCAGTCTGGGTGAGGGGCTGATGGCTGTTTGAAGGCTGGCCAAGCCCCACAGTGGGGTCTCTCACCCCATTGGGGTGTGGCCATCCTGGGTGCAGGCCAGAGGCTGTTTTCAGGCTTTCAGGCTGCCCACAGCTCCCATTGACTCAATGTCCCAGCAAGGCTGGCTGGAAGCAGGTTTCTGGGGTTTATTTATCTTCTATAATTGATACACTGTTCCTTTAAGCTGAGGCCTAGGCAGGTAACGAAGCCTCCTGTTGGCTTCAGCTCTGTGGCTTCTATAATTGAAAGAATGTTGCCTTAGTAGACTCTAGGCAGGCAGTTTCCTCCATTGCTGGTGCAATGGAAGCCTGCTGTTTGCTTCAGCTCTGAGGCTTCTATAATTGAAACAATGTTGCAACAATGTTGCCTGGAGCTGGGAGAAGCCCAGTCAGCCTGCAGACAGTTTACTCCTGGTGCAATGGAAGCCTCCTGCTTACTCCAGCTCCGTGACTGCCGGCCTCCATCTTTGCTGGGTTAATTTGCATACAGCCGCTCTGATTGGCTGGTGGGTGTGGCTTAGGCATCTTGTAGAAACGGTCAATTTTAATATTACTCTTTTATTAGATTAGATGCCTATGACAGCTTTTGCACGGAAAGTATAATGGTAGCTGTATAGCACAGGTGAGTGGTTGCAACAGAAACTATGTGGCCTGCAAAGCCTGAAATATTTACTATTTGGCCCTTTATAGGAAAAGTAGGTTAATCCTGGTCTAGAGGTAATAAGACTTGATGATTACTGGTGGGGGCTCTGGTGTCAGTTCTCTTGGATTTGCAGTCAGTTTCACTTACTTACTGTGAAACCTTGTGTAAGTGACTTAATCCTTTGTGTCTAAATTTCTTCTTCTTCTAAAAAAGGGACAATAAGGATATCATCCTCATGGAGTTGACTAATGAAGGAGACAGACAAGTGTTCAGGTAGTTACATAAGGATTTTAATTAGTTAATACATATGAAGTCCTTAGATGAGAGATGGCATAAAATAAGCACTCCATAACAATTATGCATTATTACTATTAATAAAGGCTAGGTCCTTATTTACTGGCTAACTTTAAATGGTTTGGGAAGCTCACTTGGATGCGGCATCTCTGGCTACTATAGACAGAGGCCAAGAAGATGAAGACAGAACAGATCTGCTGTAGATGAAATAGGAGTTACTGACTTCACCAGCTCTGATTGTGCCCTTCTAATCTTTTGTATGTCACATATTGCACAAAAAGCAAACATATTCTTCACAAAGGCCTAGCAGCAAATAAGCAATCTACTCCAGATATGACCCAGTTGTATTTATATGAAGATACTCTTTTTTTCCCACATATAAAATTTTATTTCTTTGGCTCAGCTGTGATAGCATTCTCTTAAATAATACTATTAAACACATTTATTTCTATTTTGGTTCCTTTTCTAGTTTCCTTTCTTAATGAATCTACTAGTAGCCCTGAGCATGAATCCGTGTGCCAGTAGCTCACCAGTAACTCACTACTGCTCTCCAGTAGCTCTCTGCCCCGCTCTTCTATAGTTCCCCCCACACCCCCTCATAGCTTGCTGCCCTGCCCCCTCATGCAGCTCTCCACTACCCGCTTGTAGCTCACTGCCCCACCCTTCTGCTGATACATGATCCTGTTGTTGCCTGGTTGTCCATTATGCTTCACGGCGTAATGGCCATTTGCATATTACATCTTTATTATATAGGATGTCCCACCTTTGATAGGTCTGTTGGAAGGTGTTGCAAATAGACCTGCTATATAAATGGTGAATATAAATACTACTTTGAAGTCAGATCTACGTTTGAATTACTGTTCTGTCCCTTACTGGTAAGTTGAGTAACTTCCCGGTTTACCCACATACCAAATGGGATTATAATAATCCTTACATCATAGATTTGACATGGAAGCTAAGTCAGATAACATATGTGCAGCACCTGCCACATGTAAAAACTTCCCAATAAGTGATAACTATGGTTATTTTAGTTAGTAAAATTCAACACTTGGAAAATTTGGGTTAGTATTTTTGAGTAACACTCTGATGAAATGCCTCATTCCTAGTATTCAGCAAGTGAATAGATTCTGCCCTCCTAGGAACACCATATTTTTTTCCTCAAGAACATTTAGGCACTTTCTGACTGTTATTAAATTAAAATGTTTATCCCTCAGGAGAGAAAACAATAAACTCCCACGCCAATTCTATTTATGAAACAAAATGCTTTGGGTTTTTTTTTCCTGATTCAAATCCTCCTTTATGTACAATCTCTTTGAAATAGCAGAGGGTTTAGAATAATTTTCACATTATGATGTGTGTGTGTGTGTTTCTTTCAGGGTGAAGTTGATATTCAGGGCTTGTCTGGAGAGCCATCGTCATCTGCTCTTGGATAGGAGCCATGGTCATGGAGGTTCTTGGCTATAGGAGAGATTCTGAGCGCTGATGGTGTGGATGCTACAGTGCTATGTGGATAGGAGGCTCAACAAGAGGAAGATAGGACCAAAATTTGCACAGACATTTGTTCTCTTTCTTGGGGAATATCAGACACACCCAGACACCAGTATTTTAAATTCAAATGAACACACACACATTCCTCTGGGGTTGGGTGTCCACATCTGTGTACATCCTCGTTCCTGTTGTGTATATTAAGCTGTCAGTCAGTAGGTCACTCCTGGGGAGAACCAAGTATCTTTCTGTGTTTCTGTTGACGTAGTCCACACTTTATAGTTCAGCTTAAGAATGGAGGACCATTTACTTGGAATAAGGAATCATGGTCTTGAGCCTATTTTTCCTTAAAAAATGACAGAAGTTACCTCTGCTAAGAATGGTTTTATTTTAATTATATGAATATACTTTTGTGCTTTCCTTCCTTTGAGGTGGGACCAGAGTCCTAACAGTAAATTTATATCAACAGGATGTTTTATATCAAATTCTACATATTCCATTTTCTGAACCTGCCTAAATTTCCAATATGAAACATTTCTCCTTTCCTCCCCATGACCATACAATTTTTCATTTTATATACAAGCGTCAAATACAGTCTGTCCAAATAGAGGATGAAAGATAAGTTTTCCTCCCACAAATGTTTGCTCCCCTTCCTTTGCCACTGAGCATTTCCTGTAAGTAGACACAATGTTGATGCTATGTCACTGCACTTAAGTCTAATAATAATCCTAACAGGAGGTACTCTTATTGCCCCCATTTAACAGATGAAAAAAGCATAAGTTTACCAAGTAAAGTAGCTCCATCACACAGCCAGCAGTTCTAGAGCTATAGATGGAGAGGATTATAAAATCATAAAAATGTGTTTTTTTATTTGTGTAGTAAGCAAGTGTTTGTAAGTGTCTACTCTGTATCAGAAATGGTTTTCATGCACTGAGTTGAACAAGATAGACACAGCAGTTTGCATGTTGTTGGAGGACATACACAACAAACCACAGGAATACCATTTCTGGTGGTCATAAGAGCCAGGAGGAAAATGAAGGGAATGGTGAGCAGCTGGAGAGGGACAAACATATTGCATGAGTGTCAGGATGGCCTCTCTTAGGGGGTAACATCTGAGTGGGGCTCTGAGTGATAAGAGGGGTGAGACCAAAGCAAGGATTAGGGGAAAGTGTCCCTGGCAGGTGGTCATAATCCCCACCTACAGTGTGGTCTCAAGAATGAAATGAAAGCCTATTTGGGAAAGCACTTGGTAAATTAAAAGGTTACACAACTGCTCATTTTAATCTGTGATCAGTCTTCATTCTGAATCATATGCCAGTGACCCACCACTCCTAAAATTCTACCTGGGGGAAAGGTTCCCAGAATGAGATTTGGGTTTTTGGTATGTTTGTTTTATTGTGTAGGTTTTGAAGTATTCCAACAGCACTCATCTCCTTTTGTGGCATCTTACTCTGTGAGCCAGTTTCTCCTCTGTACAGTGCTTCTATAAAAAAGCACTTAACAAATAATTCTTCCCCATTGTATTTAATTTGGGGAATGCATGAAAAGGACTCCTGTGGGAAAATGTTATTTTTTTTATTATTTAACACTTGTCCATCTTGATAGGTATATCTGTTAACAAATGCTTCAGCTGCTAGCAACAGAAATAAAGTTTGGCAATGTTAAGCCAAAAGAGAGGAAGAGAAGGGGGAAAGAGAAAAGGTAGGGGGAGGGGAGATGGAGAGAGGAGAGAAGTTCGTTGGAAGAGTAGATAACAGCCCACAAAATCTGCAGGAAAGCTACAGAATCAGGTCTCAAAGAGTTCATGAACTGGGACTGCTCCATAGAACTTCAGAGGAGAAACTGATGGACAACGCTGGGATAAACCAGTGTTTGGGCTCTTCTTCTCAAAATTCAAGTTATAAGGAAATGGAACCACTCAGTTTAGCTTGAGTCACATGACCAACTACTGGCCAAAGGGCAGTGGGGAAGTTTGGTTGACCATCATTTCTATAATCAAAGAGGAAGAAATGGCACCCCAAATGCAGAGCAGTAGTTATGATTCTGAACAGGCAAAACAGATATAAGGCCACTGCAATTGGGCAGGTTTGACTCTCAAATGAATAGATGCAAACTTCTACCAAAGAAGGAAATTGTTTGTTTGCTTGTTTTAAATTGTAAATCAGGCCAAGACTCAGAAAATGAGAATATGGTATAAATTGGTTTTTAGCCTCTTTGGCAGATGTATCACAGTATAACCATTAGGAGTGTGGGAGCTGCTTTCCAATCTTGCGGGTTGAGCCTCAGCTCCTCTGCTTGCCAGCTGTGTGAGTTTGTGCGACTAATCTCTCCATATGAGTCGCCACATCCTCATATAATAAGGTTGTTACTAAAATTAAAGGAGTTAATATATTAAAAATTCTGAGAAAAGTTCCTAATATGCATTAAGAGATCAATAAATTTTAGTTATTTTTATAATGATTGATATTGTGTGTGTGTGTGTGTGTGTGTGTGTGTGTGTGTAGTTCAGTAGATAAGCTCTTAGTGTTATCAGATTCAAATGCGTTTCTGAGATTACTGATGTCCAGAAATTTACAAGTATTCTGAGCCAACAATCAGCACCTTCACTTTGGTGTGGTTTTCCTGTCCTCTAATCCTGCAAAGTGATTACACCTCTGATTCTTTATAAATGGCACCATAGCAGAATAAAACCTCTGTTATAGAAGAATTATACAAGCTAGTTTGGTGCTTGGATGACTCCAGGAAGCATGTAGTTCTTGATAGAAAGCAGAAAGCCAGGGACATGAGTAAACACTTCCAGTTTCAAGAAGCACTGGTAATGCTCAATTGCACATAACTTGGTCTGTTTCAAAAGGGAGAGCATCTAATCTAACAAAAGAGTAATATTGAAATTGACCATTTCACTGGTATGCCTAAGCCACGCCCACCAGCCAATCAGAGTGGCTGTATGCAAATTAACCCAGCCAAGATGGAGGCCAGCAGTCACAGAGCTAGAGTAAACAGCAGGCTTCCGTTGCACCAGGAGTAAACTGTCTGCCTAGGCCAGCTGGGCTTCTCTCAGCTCAGGCAACATTGTTGCAACATTATTTCAATTATAGAAGCCTCAGAGCTGAAGCAAACAGCAGGCTTCCGTTGGAAGCACCAGCGATGGAGGAAACTGCCTGCCTAGGCTGGCTGGGCCTCTCTCTGCTCATGGCAACATTCTTTCAATTATAGAAGCCACAGAGCTGAAGCCAACGGGAGGCTTTGTTACCTGCCTAGGCCTCAGCTTAAAGGAACAGTGTATCAATTATAGAAGATAAATAAACCCCAGAAACCTGCTTCCAGCCAGCCTTGCTGGGACATTGGGTCCATGGGAGCTGTGGGCAGCCTGAAAGCTTGAAAACAGCCCTCAGCCCATCACCCAGGCTGATCACACCCCAATGGGGTGAAGGTACACACTTGGGGGGCTTGGCCAGCCTGCAAATAGCCATCAGTCCCTCACACAGGCTGGCCAGGTACCCCAGCAGGTGGACATCCCCAGAGGGGTCCCAGACTGCGAGAGGGCACAGGCTGGGCTGAGGGACCTCCCGAGTACACAAATTTTTATGCACCGGGCCCCTAGTATAGTATATTTAAGAACAGCAAGCCCACCACCAACCAAAACAGGAAATGGGAAAGGGAAAAGCTAAAAAAGGAAAATCCCTTGCTTCCCTGCCAATTTATTGACTTTTTGTATCTTTGTTGCCAGTACTTCACTAAATTGCAGCTTTTGCAGAATTTCTTCTTAGTCACTTTTCCAAACCCAAAATGATCCTTGTACTGATTTGACTTCTTATTCAGAAGCCGAACGACAATGGTTCAAGATGAAATTGTCAGTATTCTAGGGGTGGAACTATACAATCTTCCACTTGGAATCCTTCGTGACACCAAATGTGAATTCAACCCAGGACTTCTCCAGAGTCAGCAAGGAAATGAACTAGTTCTGTAAAGTCAGACGTACTTAGGGAATAAAGAATGAGACTCCATATTGTTGCAGTCCCTTTGCTCCCTCATCTCTCTTTGTCTGCATTTCCTTTGAACATGCCAGTGGTCACAGTGAATAATATATTTTTGTTGTTGTTTAAGAGAAGCCCTTGAAAGCCACTGTGAGACTGGGGTCCAGAAATCTAATCTTTGTTTGATTCTGTGTTTAGTGGGGATTCAAATCCCAACTTAATTTAATCTTTTGACTTATCCTGCAGGTACTGCCTGATTACATTCCATTGCCACCAGTAATGGGATTGCAGGGACAGAATCTTGCTATTAGCACTTTGAGAAACAAAAGCAGAACAGAAACTGTCGCTGGTATTAGTCAATGAAACCTGCTGTAAATGAATGACTACCTCCCCAACCTTTCCCCCACTGCCTCATTTAAATAAGCTATCATAAGATATATATAAAAAGTTGCAGATTCCATTCACCTCCAGAAAATCCTGAATTTCAACCAACATACAGAACCTCAAATCCTTTGCTAACAGACATGCTCAAACAGCAAACTCCAATAAGAGGCAGGCAATGATTTGTTAGGAATTTCAGTGATGTGCTTATATGGTTGTTCTTAGGGTTTCATGATAGTTGCTAATTTTTAATCCACATAGAAATAATGTACAGCCTAGTAAAACGGAAAAATATTTCCACCTTGTAATGAGGATCTCTGTGTTACAACCTTCTTGTTAGATTGGTATCCTTAGGTGAGTTAATGATCTAACACTCAGCTTTCTCCTCCATGAAGTGGGGATGGTGATGATGTCTCTCTTATAGGATTTTTTGAAAGAGTAAATGAAATAATGCATGGAAAGCCCTTGGAAAATGTGCTCACACATATAAACTATGCAAACATATTATCAGTTATTACCAGTAAGAGAAAAAGCAAATACAGAAAAGAGTCAGAGAAACAGTAACGATGCCTGTGCGAGAGCCCTGAGCCACCATTCTGTGTGTTCTGTTCTCCCTTTGTTCAGTCATTAGTCCATATACTATGCGGAAAGTGGAGCATATTCTATGGCAAAATCCAGTTGATAAGTAAACATGTAAATAGATTTCAAACTCAATAGCGATCATTAAAACAAAGGGTATCAGATTTTCACCTAGCCTATGAACAGCGATGAAAACTATTTTAATATTCAGTGCTATTGAGGGAAGGTAAGATGCTGTATAAACATGAGGAGTCTCTCTAGCAAGCAGCAATGATCATTTAGGCTGAGAAGGCAATTTCTCACAATGTTACTGAACCATTCACGGCATCTCTGGGTGAGCTGGAGAATCCAGGGCTAGCAGCCATGCACATGGCCACATGCGCCATGCAGAACTGGTCCAGTATTAGGTGTTATTGCATGAGCTGCCAAGAACCCATCACCTTGGCTGCTGTCTAACTCCCCTGCCAGTGCCCCAAGGAACTTGATGTGGAGCTCAGAACCCCACAGCTGCCATGGAGATGACCTTGCAGCCGCTTGCTTCTTTGTACCACCAGCTCCCATGCAAATATTGGGCAGGCCTGGGCATCTCATTGGAAGAGCTTAGATGGCATCTTGACTTCAAGGCAGCAGAGAGAAGTGAACATATGACTGTTCCAGTAGCTCTTGGGGAGGGAGCTTCTACCTCAGACCTAAAGGGATTCCTTAATCACAGAAAAGGGCTGCCAGTATAGAGAAGAAGAAAGGGGAAAAAACAAAGAATATATGCATCACTGTAAAAACAGCATCTTATATTACCTGTGAGAGTATAAAGCAATTTATTCTTTATCTAAAAGCAATTTCACAATATATTGCAAGAGGCTTAAAATCATTCATAGCCTTTGACTTTGTAATAATCCTGCTTCTGATCATTTATTCAAACGAAGTTATCAGAAAAACAAATAATTATATACAAGGAGGTTAACCAACGCTTTATTGATCCAAAAAGTTGACAATATTCTATTTTTTAACAGTGGACGAATGATTTAACAATGTTAGCTCTATTAATTTAAACATTATTTGAATTTTATTGTTAAGGGGAAAAGTGGGATCTATAATAACTAACATTTACAGTGTAATTAAAACCCAGATGCTGTTTAAGAATTCGCATGAACTGCCTCACCTAATCGCCACAACAATTCTATGAACTACAGATGTTAAGTGCTATTTTCCAAAGGGGATTTAAAAAAACTGCCTCCAGGGAAGAAAACTAGAAGAAGGAAGAGGGGTAATAGAAGTCTCTGTTTGACAGCCTAGAGGTTTTAAAGGTGGTGGGTACATCTCTCTTGTTGTATTTGAGAGTCTTCCCCAGATCCACCTTTGTTTCAACAGAGAGTAGGGCGTTGGCACCTGCTGCAGTAAATGCTGACATTTCTCATCTTCCCTTTGGATCTGAGCTCTTTCCTTCCCTTATGCTAAACAGATAATGCTTATTTTAATTTCAAGCTTCACTCCTCATTCATCTCCTTCTATAAAGATTCACTACTACTGTTTGCTTTAAAAACAAAACTTTAAAATTTTTTGAACAATTTTAGATTTACAAAAAATGGAAAGTCAGTACAGAGAGCTCCCATACACCTCATACTGAGTTTAGTATCTTACATTAGTGCAGTGCATTGATCACCACTAATGAACCAATACTAATGTGCTGTTAGTAGGTAAAGTCTACATTTCATTCAGTTTTTCCCAAATGTCCATTTCCTGTGGTAATCACTCTGACTTTCCTTATTTTTTATGACATTGCCAATTTTGAAAAGTACTGGTCGGTATTTGGTAGAGTGTTCCCAAGTGGGGTTTGTCTGATGTCTTTCTTGTGATTAGACTAGAGTCATGGGTTTGGGGGAAGAAGACCAAAGAAGTAACATGCCATTTTCATCATATCATGTCAAAGGTACATACTATCGACAGAACTCTCAGGGTTAATATTATCACGTGGCTGGGGTAATTTCGGCCAGGTATTTCTACCATAGAGTTACTCTGTTCCCCCCTTTTCCACACTGAACTCTTTGGAAAGAAGTCACTATGCACATCCTGCACCACAGGAGTGGGGAGCTATGCCCCATCTCTCCTAAGAATATCTACATAAAGTATTTAGAATTATTTCACATGGGATATTTGTCTATTCTCTCTATTCATTTGTTTATTCAATCATTTGTATCAATAGACATTCAAGAATATTTATCTTATACTTTGGCCCAATACTATGTTGTGTATTTTTTGGCTCATATTGTTTGCTCTTGAACATAAATAACCACAGTGGCTAAAATCATGGTCCAACTAGAAATTTGTGACACCTGAAAACTGTTAAGAGTCAATACCCAGAAAATATTTATAGAGCACCTACTGTGCACCCCCATGAGATGGCTTTTTTGGCAGATGATAGTGCCCTTGACCATCAACTTTTCTGTTTATTACTCTTTGTTCAAGATCAAATGCCTTTTATATCATCATGGAACCAGTCTGCTCAGTGATTGGCTTCCATGACCCTTGTCATGAAGATTTCCTTACAAAGAGTTTCTAACACATTCACTCACTGATTTGCGTGTGAGATCAAAATCTTTTCCTGGTTTTCGGCCCAGTATTTGTTCTCATTCCTCACCATGTCCACTTCTTATCTTTCATCTACTCGTCAAGTGTCTCCTCTTTCAGCACTGACTTGGTTCATTTGAGTGACGCATAATGGTAAAGAGGATTGTAATGCATAGACTCGTTCTTCTCCTCCTTCATTCCCAAACTTATGTACCTATTTCGACCACCATTGTCTTTCATTATGCCTCCCACAGTCCGAAGCCAGTTTCCTCATCTCCATTCTTGATCCTCTTCCTCTTGCTCCGGAGACTAATTCTATTAATTATCCAATTTCTCATCTTGTCTTTTTAAAGTCTCCTGTCATTCTCTACCTGCAAACACCTCCATCTTGATCACTGTTATGAGTGGCTAATATTCTGTGAATTCTTAACTCTGTGCCAGATATTGAGCTGTGCACTTTAGAAATGTGTCATTTAATCCTAACATCAACCCTATAATGTAGGTGCTACATTTTACACAACAGGACAGAGGCTCTATGAGTTAAAGGAACTTGACCAAGATCTTGTCTTGTCAGTAAAAAGCAGCAAAGCCAAGATGGCTCTTGTACAATACGGTGATGGTGAAAATCTCCCATCTTCCCACTGACTTGTTTTTTCTGCCACTTGTTCACTTTGTTCTGGGCAAAACAGGAAACATACTTCACTTAATTTCCCCTCCACCATACACAAACACACTAACTCCTGCTTCTCCTTCAAAAAGTCAATGTAAAATTAAAACAACCATATTAAATTTTCAATCCCTCCTAAGGGGATGGACAGCAGTGGAGCCAGCAAGAATAAACAAACCTTACAAACACAAATGTGGATTATCCAGAGTCCCTAGGCAGTGAGCTATAAGCCAAGCTAGCTGGGAGAAAACAGAGGTTAACACACGCCTAGCAGCAAATATCTCAACAAACAACATCCTCGGGGGTGAGGGTAGGAGTGTGAAAGGTCATGGGAAGGAAGACATGTATTTTGAATTTCCAGGATGAATGCAAAATGAAGAAAACGAGGCTTTGATTCTGGCCTCAAATGCTTTTGATTTCTTTGCTTTCTTTCTTTTCTTTTCTTTTTTAAATGGATGAGAGAAGTCTTCTAACTGGCAAGGTAAATAGTTCATGGGTTATTTATTTTATCTCTATTCCTGGTTAAATTGAGTTCAAAATAATTAGATAACCCTGGAAAAGCTGTGACCGGTCCTGCTAATTCCACCTAATGATTTTCTGGCGTAGTTGCCCAGCGAAAGGAGTTATCTGTTCAAACAAGCTTTAAACTGTTAATAGAATGAAATTACAGCTTCGGCAGCTAACCCCAGGTACAGTGGCTCTGGTAGGGTATGATAGCTCCGGGTTGGGGGCCAAATTGCTCACTTCCCCTGAACGACCTTTCTTTCCCACCCTGCAGTTGACTGTTCCATACCAGACATAGCAGTTAACTGGCTCCCCACACCTTCCACTCTTTGTGGCCTTAATTGAAGGACCTAAACAAACAAATTAATCACCCTGGCCCGTAAAAATGACAGAATTCATATGGCAGCATTCTTCATTCTCTCCAATTTGTTTTCCTGAATTCCCCACAGCGATTTATTTGCTGAATATGCGAGATTTTTCCCCCTTATGAAAATTACAAATTGTTGTCAAGGTTAACGAGTTAATATTCTCATTCAATATTTATTTTATGGGGAGACGGAGAAAGCATGACTGTTCCTGTACCTCTTTCCATTGCAAAGTCTGGTTTCTTAATCAAAATGACAAGGACACTGTCCTTTGTATGATACTCGGAATCATCGGGACTAAAAAATGAGCTTTATTAATCAACAGGCCCTGATTAATTATTATAAAGTGTGGCGCCCACATTTCTGTGCATTTTAATAATTCCTGCAGAAGGCTAACGATGCCCCCTGAGATCTGGACTCTCAGGGGCCTGGATTTTTCTAAGCAGTGTCACAACAAATAGTCAAGAGGAGCGGTGCTCTTTCTCTAATCCACTTCCCTTCAAATCAGCAAGCCAGGGAAAAGCTGCTTTTTCCTATTTCCCATCTATAATTCATTGTTAGCATACAAAGTAAAAGAGCCAAGAATCAGCGATTTCATCAGTTTTCAAAATACCAAGGGACAACGAGGGTGATTTATCGCAGGCCACATGATCTAGTTCACATAATCAGAATATTTCTGTGGAACACGGCCTGACATAATTTCTTGATAAGAGTGACCACACAGAATATGAAGAGGAGAAAGGTCAGGGGTCTGAGATCCTCCTATGAGCTGTGACTTCCCGACCCCCCTTTCCAGATACGCTGAGCCCAAGTCCCTGTCAGTAATGGGACACGCCCCATCCTAGAAGCTGCAGGAATGCACACATTTTTAAGTCTTCATAACAACCCCTTTAATATGTCACCTGAAAATGGCCTAGAGGTGTGGAGATGTTCTCTGTCTTGACTGGGTGTACATCAGTGCACTGGGCAAAGTGCATGAGAGCATACCCTTAAGAGCTGTGCATTTCACTTTATATCAATTTCAATTTATACTCTAGAAAAAGAGCTTATAGAAGATACACAAGCAAAATATTAGAGTATATAGGGTATATACATCTATAATCTAATAATAACATATGGGTATTTATATGTAAATATATGTACATATAAAGGTATATGTACTTGGGTACACACACACACACACACAACATGTTGGGGCAAAAGTAGTTTTATGGTTGTCAGTATACAAAACCACAAAACAGAAAGTTTATTCTTATATTCTTATTTATTAATTGCTTTATTTTTCATACAAATAACTGTAAACCCACTTTTGCCCCACCCTGTATACATACACAGCATGTATGTATGTAGATGTACATATATATGCATTTATGTATATACTAGAGGTCCAGTGCACAACATTCATGCACTCAGGGGAGGGGGGTGTCTCTCAGCTCAGCTTGTGCCCTTTAGCAGTCTGGAAGCCCTTGGGGGGTGTCTGACTGATGGCTTAGGCCTGATCCACCATTAGTCAGACATCCTTAGCACTGCCACTGAGGCTTAAGGCCGAATGGTGCTCCCCCTGTGGGAGCGCACTGACCACCAGGGGACAGCTGCATTGAGTATCTGCCTCCTGGTGGTCAGTGTGCATCATAGCAACCGGTCATTCTGCTGTTGGGTTGATTTTCATATTACCCTTTTATTACAAAGGATAAAGCCTATGACCAGCCACATTCTCTTGTTTCCTGTTCTCAAAATGGCTCTAAGTCCACCTGAATGAAAATCTGCTTAAGAGAGAGAGAGAGAGAGAGAGAGAGAGAGAGAGAGAGAGAGAGAGAGAGAGAAATAGTACCTTTCAGGTCTGAGGATCTACTGGGGTTTAAATGTCTATACCTGAGAGTTTCACCAACTGATTACCAGGCTGGCAGATCCTCCTTCACTCTGGATTTTGATTCACTTGAAGAGGGGTTCTCTATTGTCTACACTGAATGCTGACGAGGCCACTTGTGGCGGGGGGAGGAGGAGAGGAGATCAGCAGGAGGACAAGAACATCTCAGTCAAGCAGTATCAGCCATAGCGCACATTGGCACATCACAGACTGTGCTGAAGTGGGTTATAAGCTAATTGCTACCAATATTAAGGTACTGACATTTGTAATGACTTCAAATCTAATAATGAATTAGAGTAGATGCAAGCTTCTGTCTGCCTACATATGACCTGGACCCCATATCTGTGGCAGGCTCAGGACAACACCAACATGGTGGGATCATGGTATTCTCTGTCCCCACCCTGTATACATACACAGCATGTATGTATGTATGTATGTATGTATGTATATGTACATGTATATGCATTGATGTATATACTAGAGGTCCAGTGCACAACATTCATGCACTCAGGGGAGGGGTGTGTCTCTCACCTCAGCTTGTGCCCTTTAGTTGTCTGGGAGTCCTCAGAGAATGTTCAACTGATGGCTTAGGCCTGATCCACCATTAGTTGGACATCCTCAGCACTGCCACCTAGGCTTGAGGCTTGAGCTTATAATCCTCTTCAGCATAGTCTGTAGTATGCCAATGTGCGCCATGGCTGATACTGTTTGACTGAGATGTTCTTGTCCTCCTGCTGATCTCCTCGCCCCTATAAACATCTGATGCCTTTGAGTAGTATCCAGGTAGATGGACCTGATACAATTTTCCTTCAAACAAGAAAGGTTTGGGAAGAGTGGAATTTCCTGTGTAATGAGTATACTTATGATGCCAAGAGACAGCAAAATAAAAGCCGCCGTATGGTCAGAATAAGGAGGATGCAGCTGGAATCTGGATGTTGACAACCTAGAGCCAGAGTATAGCAAGAACAAGTCAGTACATGCTGCACGAATAAAGACAGAGGCTAACTAAGTACCAGGTCCCACCTACACCCTACACCCAGTTCTGATTCCTATGCAACCTCCTGGAGCATAAAATTAACCCTGAGAAAGAGAAGACTTTGAATTAAAGTATTTTATTTCCATCATTTGAGGTATTAGGAAGTTGAATCAGTTATGATTAAATCTAGAAGTATATAATAGAAAACCCCAATAACAGTGATGTAATGAGATAAGGAAGTGTTTCTCTCTAATGTAAATAAAGCCTGTTGGTAGGCATGCTGGGGCTAGCATGATGGCTCCCCCATACCAAGAGCTCAGGGGTGCATTTTTTCTCTCCTTATTTTTGTTCTTACATCGTTAGCATGAAGTTTCCAACTTCAAGCTCTCTCTGGAAATTCAATATGGCTGCTAAAGCTCCAGACATTGCATCAGCATTCCAGAAAATAAATACATAAATAAACATAGGAAAGGAAGCAAGAGAAATGCTAAGCACAGTTTGAAGTCCATCTTCAACTTCCACATACTGACTTGCACTTTCAGCTCATTGGCCAGAATGTTTTCCATGACTGCCGCTGGCTTCAAGTGTGGCTACGAAACATTGCCTTTTCACTGGACTCACTATTACTCCAAATAAAACTGGATATTTGTCACAAATAAAGGGAAAGATATATTTAGGAAGCAGTCGGCAGTCTCCAACAGGCAGACTTCAGCACAAGGCTCACAAAAGAAATTAAGTTGACTTAGAGGATATCAGAGATGTTGTTTCTTCCTACAAATTTGAGTTTGTGGCTTGAGATCTTCACCAGCCTCATCTTTGATAATGTCCCTCCTTGAGTAGGAGAGAAAACTTTGAGTGACAGTCAGAGTACACGAATTTGGGACTAGCCCACAGCCTTTCTTCCCCATAGTGAGACCCTAGCAAATAGCCATTTCAATGTGCCATTTGAGGTTACAGCAGTTAAGAGTTACATTCAAGCTTTACTTCACAATGAAATTCTTTTGAGATCTCATAGAAGTCTAAAGTGCCTCTGGCAGTCTTATCGGTGACTTCACCGGACAAACTAGATGTCACCATGGAAAAATATTATCAAGAACACCTGGTCTGCATGCTCCACAGAAATGTAAGAGGGATCAATGTGACTCTATCCCATGATGTTTCTAGGTCAGTCTCCCCAGTGGAGTCCTTATAAAGCATAGGCTAAATTTCTCCAGGGGGCCCCAGTATGTAAGGTCAGAATATGTGCAGGTGCCCAGGTCAGAGCTCTGTGGCTCTCCCTGCGCACTGCTGCTATTGAAGTTCAGAACATCTCAGGTCTCTGGAATCCTGGGCCTCCTCACTGTGCTGACTTTTTACCCCGTAGAAGTACAAGTTCGAATCACAGATAACAAATAAATGAGATTATGATGTTAGCTTTCTCCAGAGATAACAGCAGTCCAGGTCATAAAACTACCATATGGCAGATTTGGCCGTCTTTACTGAACGCTGTGGATTAATTATCACACAGACAGACTCTGGTCCCCATTTGCAAGCGCCTCAGGCCCCCTGTGGCAGGGATTGGCAACCCGGTGAAGGCGAGAGCTTGTATTATGTTTGGCAGGGACACGATGTGACCTTACTGTGGCCAGTTCTGTCATATCTTAACATTTCGCTCATGATTAAGTTTATCATTTCAAATAAACACAAAATGTCAGGTCTCTGGGTCTACTTAGCATGGAGAGCCAAAACAGACCTCTCTCTGATTTAAAAGGGTCCGGGCCAAGGGAACGATCTGATTAGCTCTTCCATCTGACTTTTATTAGAGCTATCGAATAATATAGTGAGGACAACATTTTTGTTTCAAATGGCTGATTGCCACAGGGTATCTGCCATATATTCCCTGACATCTTCAGGTCATTAACTTGAAGCATGGATTATAGGGTTGGTCTTGTTGGAGTCTCACCTTCCAGCCTGGCACCTTCTAGCCCTGAATACTGGTTATATTTTATCCCGATTCTCTGTCCATTGAGGATGCCTGTACATCCTGGACTTTCTTTCTGTTCCAACTAGAAAAGGACCAATCAGAGTGCTTCTCAGTCTCTTCTCATCTGGGGCTTCAGTCACTATTCCACTCTCTCAGATGTCTTGCTGCCATTCGACACTGGACAGAAGGTGTTGGGTAGTTTACTTCTCAAACATTTCTTCCCTCAACTGGAAACCACCAAATGGAAGGGGTGAGGGAGAAATGATCTGTGTCAGCTTAGCTCTAAAGCTATTGCTGTAGATAAGGTACAAGCAGTTGAGCTTTGTATTTAAGGTGCTGGAGACGTTCCACAGCTCTGCATTTAGCACAATCTCTGGTGTTTTGTGATTGCACCATACGTAATTATGAGTCTGTTCAGACTCTAGGCAACCATGCTGTTCAACCTACAGCAGAAATCAAAACCTCAGCCTGCTCCATGCTCATTCATTCATTTATTTACTTAAGGAACATTGAAGAGTCTCCTCCAGCCCCTGTCTACTCATCATGCAGAGCATCCTCTCTCTCTCTCTCTTTGTCCTACAGCCAAATGGGCCTTCTCTTAGTGCTTTGGACAAGATGAGGTCCCTCCTTCATCAGAGACTTCGCCATGTTTCCTAATCCAGTGTTCTCCTTCCTCATTCTGTTTGATCACTCTCCTAACTTTTACTCATCATTTATAGCTCTACACAAGTGGCCCTTTTTCAGAAGATAAACTAGGAAACCCTGTGGTATCCCTTCATACCTAGTAGGTGAAACAAATAGTAAAGGACAGTGATCACAGTTGTAATTAATAAATTGTCAAATGCCCACCTTCCTTGCTAGCCTATGAGCTCCATAAAAGTTGCTACTTTATTTTGATCAGTGATGGTCTTCAGGACCTGGCCCAACATCTTCCACACAATGGTGCTCAATACATGTTTGTTTATTGATAAATTAAGCACTTAGCTGTATTGCCAATACAACTTGAGATGAGAAGTGATTCCTGAGGCATGAGAAAGAAAACAAAGACTGACAAGGCAATATGACACATGTTATAACACATTGCAGGTCTTGCCATGGCTAAAATGTTGATATTAAGATATGTGAGTTTTCAATACCTTTTAGCACATTTCTATAAGCCCACAAACACTTTTAAGGAGAAGGTAAATAAAAACTAGGATTTTTCTTAACAGCCAATTTGCAATTCATTGAACTTATAGAACAAAAAATACCTCGAAAGCCAAAGTGCCTTTGATTTTCAAGAACCAGGCTTTGTTCAGAGGGGAAAAAAAAGGTTTTATCAGAATCCCAAATATTGACGTTAGAGCTTAGAAGATGGGGTAAACACTGTGATTCATAAATAAACCCTAAAGTAGAGGCAGATATATGATGTGGCAGTCTTATTTTCACTCCGTACAGAAATTTATATATTTATTTTGGTAAGGAATTTTTTAAGATTATGATGGGTGGGAGAATTTTGCACAATAGTAAAACCACTGGTGGGTATCCAAGAAGAAACTCTTGCCCCTCTTCCCTCATGAAGATCAACCTTTAGAAGAAAAGTCAAATGTGGGACATACGTTCACACAGGTGTGGGCGAGTCCTAGGTCAAAAGGACTTGTTTCTCACATCCTCCAGCATAGCCCAGCCAGACTGTAAGCCTCTTAGGGAAGGTTCTCCCTCTTCAGCACAGCCCTGAAGCAATATGGCCCCCAGGAAGCGTAACCTTCAATAATCGGTTGGCAAGGGCAGGGGTTCATCTCTAGATGCAGAGTTCTAAGGAGAGTGTCCAAGGCCCGAGTGTGCCAGTATGGTGTGTGGAAACCAGCCAGGAGTTCCTGAGCTCCCAAGAGCAAAGGGAATATGCTGCGATGCTGAGAATGAAAAGAGGATGCCGGGATGTTAGGCAGTTCCAGAATGAAGGAGGTTCCAGAACATGACCCCCAAACACCAGATAGAATAACCTGTTAGTAGTGGAGGCCGTGGGGCCAGAGGATGGTGTCAGCCCTGGAAGTCTCTCTCCTAATGCCAGATGACTTTCTCATCACACTACAAATTACAGAACCAAGGGAGGGAAAAGGATAGGTAGAGAATCTTGACTATTACTGACATTTAATTTGAAAGTGACAGAGGTGATGAGATTAAGAGTTTTCAGCCATTAGTGGAAATAAGAACCCGTCAGTTAAAATTTTATTTTAGTTGTAGAAAAATAAATCTACATTGCTGCAGCTCAGAGTCTGTGACTGTCAACATTTGAACCTGTTACAGCACAAGTTGCTGTGAGAATTAAAAAAAAAAAGGGGGGGGACTAACTAGGTCCATCTAGAAGAGACTGAGATACCTGAGTTGGATCATAAGTAAGAGGGTGCCAGCTGAAGGAGGTGGGAAAGTGAACTCCAGGTAGATGGAACAGGAAGTGTTCAGGAAAAGAGGTGCAGAAGAGCATGGTCCTATCTGCAAAAGGAAAGAGGATCAAAGTAGCTGGAACATAGGGCTTCCCAATGAAATGAGGCCAGAAAGTGAGGTTGAAGCTACACAAAGGAGAACAGGCTCAATCCTGAAGCCTTTTTAAATGGACATTTTTAAAATAGAGAATGAAGTTGTCAGAATCTTCTGGACAGGGAGGAAAACCCAAACAACTTCTCTAGAGGATAGTTTAGCTGTATCTCAAAAAGCTTAAATGCACATGACCTTGACCAAGGAATTCTACTTCTAGGAATTTGAAGCAGAAATGTTTGCTTGCCCGTGTGCACAAAGCTGTGTGTACCTAAAGATTATAATTGCAATAGTGTTTAAAATAGAAAAAAATAGTAAATAGTAGTGATGTTCAGTTTACAGGACTGATGTGGTAAATGGGGAAATGTTATACAGACGTTAAAAGGAATAAGACTCATGACTATTCCGTGAAATGGAAAGATCTCCAAGGTATAATGAAATTCCAGCTCCATCCCCTTAATAACTCATGTTCTTGAGCAATGTATTTACCTTCTCTGTGCCTTTGTTTCTTCATGCATTAAACAAGGATAAAAAATAGGTTTGTAATGAGGATTAAATGAGTTAATAAACAAAAGGGCTTAAAACAATGTCCTGTGCATATTAAACACAATATTTATGCATTATTGTTATTATGTATTAAGGTAGAAAAATAAGTTATAGCACAGTAGGCACAGTGTCACCCTATTTGTTAAAAACCTTACATAAAAATTATGTGATTTAAATATTTATAATACCTTTCTGAAAGAAGACACAAGAAACTGTTGGCAGATGACATATCCAGGAGTTGGAGTAGAGACTGAAGATTGGCAGGAAAGATGCTGTGTTATCATTTTATTCCTTTCTGCACTGTTTTCAATATCAAACAAATAACGTGATTGGAATTATTTATAAAATGACACCAAAGCAACAAAATTAATGATGATGTTCAAAGCATTTACTCCATCACTTCAGGTTGATCTAGGTAAGATGATTTTAACAAATAAAATACCTAATGGAAAACTGCAGCATGCAATATAATGGGCAGGTCACCATCATTCTGTCACAGCCTTGGAATTTCTCAAAGAAAATGACCACATCTCCATTTTCAATTTAGATAGCCACATTCAAGGTGGGCAAGGCTCCATTTATTATTATTAAATATTATTAAAATATTATTATCAATATTATTAACTATCACCATATTCATCATTATCTCAGCTCCATAAATTCCTGTCATAGTGACCTTGACAGGTTTTATAACCTCTTTGGCCTCTTTTTCTTAATTTGCATCTAATAATAATCCTTACTGCTGGGTAGCTGTGAGAATTAAATGAGATAATGCATGGAGAGCACTTCATACAGGGTCTAGCATATAGTAAGGGTTCAAAAATGGATATAATAATAATTATCAGCATGCTCTCCTATTCCCCAGATTCAGAGTCCTTTCTCCCTACTGAGACCCTTCTACTGAACCCCAAGCAAAGCAAGAACTGATTCAAAGAAAAGCTCCTGAGAAATTCAATTTTCTTTTGTTAAGGACACAATTCTCTACACCTATATATGAACCCCTCTGGATAGTGGGCAATGCAGACACCTGATTTATAAAGGAAGAGTCAATAAGTACCTGACCTACTATATTCCAGGCAGTTTGAAGCTTGGGAACCCTGGCCAATGAATATACCTGAACAGAATTCATTTCCAACTCTCAACAAAAAACAAACCAAACAATCACAAATGCTTTCTCTGATCAAAAGGAAATCCATCATGTCTTTGTCTTCAGATGAGATGATATCATCAGGAAACCATCACTCAATCCACATTGTGAGAATTGGCCATGCAAAATAGAAAATTAAGTCGTGGTGGGCTTGTAGGTCAGGGATATAATGAAATCGATGTGTGCTTGGACTTTTAAAAAACCAACATTACCAAAACCACACCAAAAACTTTAGTGTGCTAAAAAACATTCTCTCGAGCTGGCAGGGAAGTGAGTGGACTGTGCGACTCGCAGGGTCTCCGTTCCAACTCTAATTGCTATTATTCTCGGTGATGTGATATCTTAATCAGGAACAATAGCTTGTCTAATTTCCAAAGGTTTTAGGGGAGGGTCCCTCTCACAGATATCTGAACTGTGAGCACTGTACTGAGTAATGTGATGAAAGGACATGAGATCAATTAGGTTGCAAGCAGCCATACAAGTGAAGCGTCTTCACCTGAAGTGGTCGAATTTAGAAAGGTGACACAGAGAACATCGTCTGTGAAATTATCTTTTATTTGCAAAACCAGGTGGTCTATTTTCTTTCTCAAAAATAATATTGAATAATTGCTCACATTTATAATGTGGGCTCTCACTCAAGGAGTGTAAAGGATATTTACCTATATCACATGCGTATCTCTGGTCATCATTACAAAAATGGTTTATTAAAATCTCAAATTCTCAGATGTGAAAAATAAGACAGAAGTGATATAATATAGTGTCTAAAATAAAATAAAATGTAGGAAGGATCATCTTTGAGAAATAATGATCCTAGTGCAACCTGCATGTCCCCAAATATAAATTAGGAATATTCAACCATAAACAATGTCACACAGCTACTTTTATCCAAACCTTTTTCTGGCATGTATCTTGATAAAAGTGGGAAAATCTTTTCTCTGAAAGTCATTTTGCTAGAGAACATTTGTTATGCAGCTTGAATATACTTCTTCCATAAGTTTGATAGGAAGGATACTGGACTGAGAGCCGAGACACCTGCCTCTTCCTAGCTGGGCATGTGACGTTTTGGACAGGTTACTACATGTCTCTGAAGTGACTGCCAAGAATTCCTTTCTTCCCTCCCCTTTCTCTTCTATCCCGAGCGATCCACACTTACTTGTCATGCTCCATTTACCACATAATGACTTACTACCCCTCACCTTGTATTTTATTATTATTGCTATTTGCTCATTATCTGTCAATGAGAACTTTTGATTAGGAGGTGACTATTATGACTACACTCAAGTGAACCAACAATTTATTAATTTATGCTGGGTAAAATGCCCATAAGTATTCTAGAATATTAAAATTGTTTCATCTATCTTCATTTCTCTCTATGAGTTCAGAAGCCCCAAGTTAGGAGCCACTAGACTAAACTCCTCAAACTCCAATGAGCGAAGAAGGGTTGAGTAAGGACAGGGTGGGCCTGAGCACCTTGGTCCTCTTTCAAGAGCTCAGGGTCTCCATTCACCACAATAGCTATCAGGTGCCCAGGGTTGAGAGGCTTTCCAATGTTTCAATATTGCAATAAATCTCATGATGTTTATATGTTGGTCAGCCCCATTTCCATCAAGTCTAAGATCATTTAATGTGCATCTTAATTTCTGAGAAGTAAAAAACATAAAACCATTTTTTTCTAGAATCAATGAAATCTAATAGGTTGATTTCTTTTTAAAAATATGTTTATTTATATTTTTCATTAAAATTATAATTTTCAGAATTTTAATTTATAATAAAAGATCATGATACTTGAGTATGACCTGGGGACCACAAGTGTTTGTTTTGTTTTGTTTTTTACTTCTGCCTGGTCTACAAGTTCTCCAATATCCCTTTTAGCTCAATATTTGATTATTTGTTTGTCAACAACATTGATGGGATAGTAAATATTTAAATAAAATATTCCTTAGGAAAACCAGTATTTGAAACAGATGAACTGAGAATATTATAAGTCCTAGATAGACATGCCAAACACATCCCATCTTGAGTAAACTTATATAGAACTAAGAGTTGGTCATAGCTTAAGTCATGGATATGTTATATGATTTATATAAAATTGATTGTAGATTTATCTATTTTATTGAGTTTTGTTTTATATTTTGAAACCATGATTTCTATTTTCAGGGCTCAAACATTTTGATAGAGCATCACACAACTTCTAGCACCCAGACCCTAGGAATATGTTGCCTCATAGATGAAATGGCTCTATGCAAAACACTGGCTTATTTCATCCTTCAAGCAAGGACCTACTATGTGCCAAAGGACTGTGACAGATGTATTTCATCCTTGTATAACACTCTGAGGTAGATTCTATGCAGCTCTACTTACTAAGAAAGAAACGGAGCTTCAGAGAAGTTAAAGACTTGCCCAGAGTCACAACTGATTGTGTCTGTCCCTTCTTCATTCCCTGTGTACTGTCCCCATACTCTCTTTGCCCTGGGAGGCTAAGCATCATGCATTATGACCAAAGATTCTTCTTCCAGAAGCTTCCGGTTAGGTTTGGCCAAGGGAGGAAACACCCCCAGGAAATTAGAGGGAAGGATGAGAAAGTGATCTCAGTATATTTTCCTGCTGGCTCCCTCCTTGTGTGCTCATAATGAGCTGATCAGGACCCTCTTCCCCACACAGCCCTGTCTCTCCAGAGTCTTGCCACTTATCCTTCCTCTTCTCTTCAGTAAACCTGGTGGGTTCCCTCTACCCTGCACTCGGCTTTGTAAACAGTATCTTTACTTAACTCTCTTAAAAATACTAGTATGTGCATATGAGTGCAAGCCAGACAGCTTCAGGAACAGATCAGAGATTCAAATCTAGGTCCCAATAACTTAGCATCAAAAATATGTATCACCAAACCATAGAGCTTCCCAAATATCTCCTTCGGAAAAAAATCTGAGGATGTAATATTACAGTGTTTGAAGGGGGGAGCACCTGGGAGGAACACTTAAAAAAAATAGATAGCTGCTTCCTGTGGTCTAACGTCTTCATTAATACCAAATGCTATTTCTTTGAGAACCATCTCGTACCTTTGAACTATTCAGAAGAAAAATGTAATGTAAATCCAAGGTGTTAATAGTATATCATTTTTGCATGCTGATAAAAGCCCCAGTGACACAAGGCTACTATAGGATGAAACCTTTTCAACAGGCGAAAAGCTTTCGGAAACAGATTCTACTACAAAGGAATTTACTTTGTATAAAAAGTATAGGTTTTTTGAACTCCAAAGGTGTTAGAGGATTTCCTCATGCAAGGAGGAACACAGCTTATATGTACCTTGAGGATGGGATGTCCCACTTCCTGTGGCAGAGTCAACAGTGTCATTAATTGCACAGCTGGTCACCTGGAACTGTTTGGGGCACACCTCAACATGTCGTTCCAGTAGACATTATAAAATAGCCATTCTTAATGCCAGTAACCTCCCTCTTATTGTTTTAAGTCACATAGTTTCTATTTATAAACTAAGTAACTCATTAGGAATTCTGGATTCCAGTTTATTTTTATGTAAAACTAATCTATACTAATAAAATGGTAATATGCTAATTAGACGAGACATCTGGATGACCATCCTGACGTCCTTCCTGTTGAAGCTGGGCCCAAGCAAAGCTGCCCGATAGTGGTCCCTGGTGCCAGCAGCTGCAGCTGCAGCTTCAGCCCAAGACAGGAAGAAAAACCGTCTGCCCCACGCCTGCTGCCAACCCGGGTGAATACAGCCTGAATCCTGGGTGCCTGCAGCCAGCCAGAGGAGGGAATCCTGGGTCCCAGGTGTGGGGCTGAGGCAGAGGTGGTTAGGAGCAATCAGACAGGCACAGGCAGGCAGATGGGTTAAAGGCAATCAGGCAGGTGAACAGTTAGGATCCAGCAGTCCCGATTGTGAGAGGCATGTCCAAATGCCAGTTTAGGCCCAATCCCACATCAGGCCGAAACCGGTAGTTGGACATTTCCCAAGGGGTCCCAGATTGGAGAGGGTGCAGGTCGGTCTGAGGGGCATTCCCCTTCCCCCCCCCCACATGCACAAATTTCATGCACTGGACTTCTAGTGATACTATAAAAAGAAATACAAAAATAAACATTTTATTTATTTTTTAAAATATTTTTTATTGATTTTTTTTTTTTACAGAGAGTAAGGTAGAGGGATAGAGAGTTAGAAACATCAATGAGAGAGAATCGATCAGCTGCCTTCTGCACACCCCCTACTGGGGATGTGCACACAACCAAGGTGCATGCCCTTGACCAGAATCAAACGTGGGACCCTTCAGTCCACAGGCCGATGCTCTATCTACTGAGCCAAACTGGTCAGGGCAAGAACAAACACTTTTAATGAACAGTAGCTATATACCAGGACTATCCCAAGCTGCTAATGTGCATTTCCTCAATGCACAGCTTATTTAACACTTGCAACAGCCCATTATTATGCTAGTCTACTTTTGTTATCCCCAAATTACAGGTGAGAAAGCAGACTCAGTGTGTTTATTTACCTTGCCCAGGTGAGACAGCCAGGAGATAACAGAATTGAGACTTCAATCAACTGCAAAGCCAACACTCTTAAATTTTATCCAGAGATACAAAACCCAATGCAAACTGTGACCAGTTTAATGGAATCAGCTGGGAAGCCAATACAGTAGGTAGGTCCTCGGGTTATGCCAGAGATCTGTTCCTACAGTGCAAAGTGCGACGTAATGCGATTTTCGCCATAAGTCAGAACCCCCCTACATAAGCACCTATTTCACTCACATGGAGTACATACACAGCAGTAATGAAGTGAAATAGTAAAAAAAAATTTAAAAGAAAGATAACAATTTCTGACCTTTACTTGTGGTAAATACAGTAAATAATAAAAAACATAATGCACATATGTACATATGTCAAAATGACAGAACTTTTTTATATCTAATCTAATAAAAGAGTAATATGCAAATTGACCCTCACTCCATTACACCCAAGCCACACCCATCAGCTAAGCCACACCTACCAGCCAATCAGAGCGACTGTATGCAAATTAACCCAGCAAAGATGGGCAGCCAACAGTCACGGAGCTGAAACAAGCAGGAGGCTTGCCCCGGTGATACAGGAAGCTAAGGTTCCTGTCTGCCTATGCCAGCTCAAGGCAACAAAGTTCCAATGACAGAAGATAAATAAACCCCAGAAACCTGATTCCAGCCTTGGGCACAAGGAAGTGCTGGAAGCCTAGGTTGTCAGGGGCAACCCAACCTGGGCTCTGGTTAAAGTAACAAAGTTTCAACTTTAAAAGTTAAATAAATTCCAGCCAGCCTCGATGCAAAAAGCCATCATCCACTCACCCAGGCTGGCCAGGTACCCCAGCAGGGACTCCTCCCTGAAGGGGATGTGGCCAGGCTGCAAATAGCCATCAGCCCCTCACTCAGGCTGGCCAGGTACCCCAGTAGGGACGTGAACCCTGAAGGGGATGTAGCCAGTTTGAAAATGGCCCTCAACCCTTCACCCAGGCTGGCCAGGCACCCCAGTAGGGATCCGAATCCTGAAGGGACTGTGGGCAGCCTGAAAATGGCCCTCACTCCCTCACCCAGGCTAGCCACACCCCTATGGGGTGAGAGTTCCCACTGGGGGCTTGGCCAGCCTGCAAACAGCCACCAGCCCCTCACCCAGGCTGGCCAGGCACACCAGTAGATGGACATCCCCCGAGGGGTCCCAGACTTTGAGAGGGCACAGGCAGGCTGAGGGATCCCCTTGAGTGCATACATTTTTGTGCACCGGGCCCCTAGTATATAAATAAATGGGAGATGGTGATGTAACCACAAAACAAAGTACGTTGAGTCTGATGTAACTCCAGGACCATCTGTTGTTTTGTAAGAACCGCAAAGCCACGAAGCCCCACCTAAAGGGCCAGTTGCTGCCCAGCCCCAGCTGATTAATCATTTCCATAAAGGATGGGGACTTGATATAGGCATATCTTCGTTCTCTCAAGAGAAATGAAAACCCTGCATTTTCATATACGTATGTCCTGATTTTTAAATGCAGGCGATCAGCCAATAGAAATAGTTTAGATGTTCATGCTGAGCTCAGGGACCACAAGTCTGTGGTCTGTGACCTGCTCTCAGCTCCTGGGTAAACAGAGGAGGCTCCTCTCTATAAGCCTTCCAAGCCCTTCTCATGCAATTTCAAGTCCTGGGCGATAGTCACAGAGGGGTGGCTGAGCCACGGCCTGAGATATCCTGATTTCCCATCTGTATCCCATGCCCCGGGGAACCCCAGCCCCAGGCAGAGGTTCGGTCATCTAATGAAAGCAGGTAAGGAGCTTCTGGCATCTGCAAAATTCCAGAAGGTCAAATACCCTGATCTTCAGGATGTGTCCTTGCAGGGGAATTCGGCTGTCCTTGGAGGTGCTAATTTCCTAGAGCTTTGGTGTCTCCACTTCAGAACTTAAACTACCTCCTGGGCTGGGCTGTGACATTCCCCAGGACAGCCTTCAAAAGCAAGTGTCCTGGAAACTCCAGATGAGGAGCCAAGGGGCACCAGTGGGCAAGTGGAGGGGGATCAGAGAAAGCGAGGGCTTGTTATTTGTTCAGGAATCCTAATTCAAACCCAAACGGGGGCTCGCCATTATCGGGGACTCACACAGCTCCAGGTAAACAGCTAATGAGCAGGCTGCCAGTTCCATTTTTATCAAGAGCCCTCCGAGACTCCCAGTGCCATTTCATAAAATATGCAGATGGGAGTGCGGGGAGAAGAGCAAAGGCTTTGAAAATGATTCACACAACCTAAAAATGATGTTGAAAAGGGAGGAATTAAATATTCACAAAGTGAGAGAAATTAAGGAATATTAACTGTTGGAATGTGGAAATGGAATGACTAACATGCACAGAGCTGATGAGAACCGCATGATTACAGATCTGTCAAAAGTTTCTAATTCTGACAGTGCCGACGTGGAGGTGCTCGCGGGCTGGTAAGGGAAGGAATTAGGTAGGGGACCAGCTCCCAGAGCTGGTGGATCAGAGTCCAAGGGAGGAAGACTCAGCGGTGATTAACATGAAGTTCTGTTCCGTGCTGAGGGTGGACTCCACACTCACAAAACGAATACTAATTAGGAGCACAAAACAGATCTGAAGTTGGCTAGATGTTTGATGGCAATGTGACTATTAAGTCCATAATGAGGACGGCAGAAGGCAGCCTCAAGGCTCCCGGAGAGGAGAAATTCGGTGAGGTCATCCTACCCTCCACTTCTAGGGGATGGGAAGCCAAATTGTGGCCCATCCAAACTAGAATTAGCAGTAATTATTATATAATATGTAATGATGGGATTTAAATGGCTAACACATTTTCTCTGCTGAGATCATTTAGACATGATTCATACAAAATGATTAAATTAATAGATCTTCCTCTTTTCAGACTGCCAGGCAGCTTAAACTAGATTTTTCAACAGAGACTGATTCTAGTGAAATCATATGAATAGAGAGATTTACGGAAATTGCAGAAGGAATTGGCTCAGTGTAACAAGGACACAATGGGGTTTAGAGAAACTCATGCATTCACCTCAAGGATGAGCACACAGCTCCCCGTCCCTGCTATTTTTTTTAATCTACCTTTATTTTAAAAGGGGTTTAGAAGTAACAATCCAAAATCAACATCCTCAAAACAAAGAGAGACAACACGAAAGCTAAACAAATATTTACAGAAATGGAGTTGCCTTCCTGGCACCTAAAATGTAGCCGCTTTTAAAGGAAACCATTGCTACAAGTAAAAATACATTTTTTAAATAATAGGGAAATTTAAAATTTAATACCAATGGAAAACAAGTTAAGAGATATAGTGTTTGCATATGAGGTATTTATGATTTCAATGCAGCATTTAAAAATTTCAAGAGAAAATTAAAAAAACACACACACACAAATAAATTGCCAACAAAAAGAACAGCTCAAAGCCAACTTTGATAAAGCATTTCTCTAGTAACATTCTGTCTACATCCCATCATGGTTGCTGGGTGGGGGAGGGATGTTAATTTTTTTTCCTCCTGCAGACATATAAAAGCAGTTATTAGGGACACGAGGAGCTGCCGGAGAGCCACTGTGTTTTCTGAGTGGAGAGTTTCCTAGCCCCATCAGTTGCACAGCACACGAGCAAATTAACAGGCACTTGTGGAGGGGGCCCACAGTGAGGCTCAGGCATGTAATAATTAACATAGCCTTGCCACCTCCCTGGCATCTGGGGAAGAAAATATTCATCATTCACAGCTGTGATCGCCTCCAAATCTCCTATTTTATGCCTTTGACACATCCATGAATAATGCCATTTACTATAATGTGCAGCATTATCAGAAAGAATATTTTTACAGTATGGCTGCTCCCCTGGAATGCATTGTCAAACCAATGCTAAAGCCTGGATCCTGCAGCATCTATGGAAACCGGAGCATAATGCAATTCTAATACTATATTTTGCTGAGCACCTACTGTGTGCCAGAAACGCCATTCTTGGTTTGAGCCTTCCAGGGGCACTATGAAGGCAGTGCTGTTATTGCCTCCATTCTATAAATGAATAAATGAAAAATTGAGAGGTTGAGGTCAAACTGGCCTGCTTTCTTCCCACAGCATGGAATTCACAGGAAACTCAAATATCGCTGTGACTTTGGCTCCCACAACGCCCTCCCTCCCCTTGGTTTCTGAGGGATCTCTTTGGCAATTAATTCACTTAGAGAATCCATTCAGAATTTTTCTCCGTGGCTTCCTCACTTTCATTGCCCCTTTTCACGTTTCTGATCCTTGGTTTGAGCATTCAGCTCTAGTCCATGTTCTTGCCAATTCATTCTCCATATCGAAGTCAGGGTGAGTTTCCCAATGTCACTCAAGTTGGGAGCTCCCCGGCCTAAAATCTTCACATTTTTATCTTTACATTTGGGATAAAGATGGACAATACATTGCCTCCACACATCCCAGGTAACACTGCACATCCTGTGCTTCTGGCATCATCTCCTGAATCCCTGCTGCTAGACATCACACTAACATCCAGCAAAGAGGAGGTGTCTGCGTTTCGCCAAGCCTTCCATCCCACCCCATCCCGTCTCATCACAAACGCTTCCGCAGGCTGAGGTTCTCAGGAAGCCTCTGCCTTGTAACACTGCTTTTCCCACACTCCCACCGGCACTCCCACACCTCGGCTAATTTCTCCTCATTCTTTGGATCTGCCCTTAAATTTCACTTTCTCGGAGTTGACACGCTTAATTCCCTAGCTTACCTTGGGTTCTCTAGAGCTTTCATGGTTCTATCCACGTTCTCCCTGGCAACCGTCATAATTATAAATGAATTGTTCTCTGTGTGATTGTTTGCATCATAACATCTGGCCCCCACAGAGACTTTAAACTCCACCAGGCGGAGACTCTGTCCTCAGTGTCAGGCCCAGTAGGTGCTTGAGGAATATTGTTGAAAGAAGGAAGGGAGGAAGGAAAGACCGGCTGAAGCATCTTTATTTTCAGCCAGAAGCCTTTCCTCCAGCACTTCCTCCATCGTCTAACTCAACGCCGAAGCCTCTCCTTGCTGACTTCCGCACAGCTTGGCAACAACCAGGAGCCATTGCATCATGCGCAGGGCTGTTTAGTCAGGAGGAGGGAGCTGAGTATATGCCCTTGGAGAGTCATCCTGCTGCAGGAGCACCTTCTCCCTCAGGCCCCCAAAACTTCTACCACACACCTCTCTTAGGTGGTTGTGACAGCATGCTGTAATTGCTTGTTTGTGTGCAGGCTCCCTCCCTCATCAGTCCTCCAGCTCCCTCAGGAGATCGCGAACTCCCCAGGCAAGGACTTACCTGGAGATGTGTGCGTCCCATCAGCATCAGGACAGAGCTGGAGCACTGAGGTACCCAGGAAGCCTCTGCTGAAAAACAATTTCACTAACGAATGACTCGGGGAGCAGTCAAACAGATAACTAGAAAAATTAGTAAATTAGTGACTTAATAATAAAATAAGTGAATGTGAAAACAATTATTCAGCCAAGTATTCCCTAAGGTGCAGTGTCCATCCCATGGGTGGTACACAAGACAAATGTAAGGATGACATAAACTATCTTTTTAGTTTTAATTGCTAAGAAACAACAAAAACCAATTTTAGAAAGAAATTAACTTGCACCTTAAATCCTTTATATCATCGATATTATTACTTAGGACAATTTGAGGTAAGAAAAAATTAAGGAAATACGATACTATTATAGAATGTTCTGGGATATGGCAAAATTATGAAATTGGCATGTAAATGAGTGAGGCTTGGCAACAGATGGTTTGAAATTGAACAGGGCAGAGGGCAAGGGGGGAGTTCATGTCCCAGGCACTGCTTTGTTTGACCTGCATTAACTTCTGGAATCTTCATAACAGCCTTAAGAGCAGAAACCACCCCTTTGACAGGTAAGGGTATGGAAGCAATACGGAGAGGTGAAATCATCGCTTGCATGACTAATGAGTGTTTGAACCAGAGTTCCAGCCCCGCTGGAGCCTATGGTCTTCCATGCAGCCTTGGTCGGACTCTACGGCAGAGAATGCAAAGGGAACAAAGAGGGGATAGGTGAGTGAGCAGGTGAAGAGAGAGCAAGGGACCATGAGAAGGGGAATCAGTGGCAGCTGACGCCAGTGCCTTTCCTGGGCATGGCTCAGACCCTCACCTTCCTTCGGCTCCTTGCTTTTCTTCAGCCAGAGTCCTGTGGGGCCCGCTCTGGACACCTGCAGTCCTCCTCATCACCTACTCACAGCCCAAGAAAGGAGAAACGCTCATCTTTCTCCACCACCTAGGGGAGCACCTGTCTGAGCTCTGATGTCCCATAAAACAGGTGCCTCACAGTGGCCTATTCACTCTCTGAGAACTGTACCTGTGTGAGAGGAGATGGGAGCCCAGGGTCTGCACTATCATCACCCCGTGGGTAAAGGAAGAGGGCAACCCCATGCTCACCGAGTCTCTTCCAGCTTTATGATTTTCTTAGGAAGAACTCCACCCCTTCTCCACGCATAGGGTTATATTGCACGTGGCCTACACAAATCTCCAAATCTGCCTTTTCCTCGTGCTCTTCCTCCGCCAGGAATGCTCTTCATTGTCCAGACCCCAGGTCTGAATTCTGACCAGTCTCTGGCTCACTGGAGGCCACTTGGTCACTGGCCTATCCACATTCCCTCAGTGCCAGGTGGGCCACAGAGAGTCGCCTAGGCCCCAGCTGAGGAGCGAAGGGCCACCCGTGGGAGGTGTGGAAGCAGCCCCTGGCATGAAGTAGCCCTCCATATGCAGTGACTCTTATCCTATAAGGTGACCTGTCAGGGTGCCGTAGTCAACTGAGGGTGGGAAACTATTACATAAAAAGTTCCAAAAATGAACAATTCATAACCTTTAAGTTGCTTGCTGTTTTGAAATCTCCTGCTGTCTTAAATCCCTCACTGTCTGAAATCTTGTGCCAACCCGCTCCAGTTCGAGATGTCAACCATCCGTCTTCTCCAGGTGTCCCCCTTAGACACTACCTGCCTGTGTGTCATTGAGCAGCCAGATCTGTCCTAGTGTCACAATGTGTATGTTCAAATGACCCTTCTTTTATTTCATGACTAGAGGCCCAGTGTACAAAATTCATGCACTCAGGGGGAGAGGAGGCCCTCAGCCCAGCCTGTGCCCTCTCGCAGTCCAGGAGCCCTTGGGGGATGCCCAACTGATGGCAAAGAATTCAAAGGGAACAAAGGGAGAGAAGGCCTAAGCTGGCAGTCAGACATTCTTAGTGCTGCAGTGGAGGTGGGAGAGGCTCCTGCCACCACTGCTGCACTCCACCAGCCGTGAGCCTTGCTTGTGGCTGAGCAGTGCCCCCCCTGTAGGAGCACACTGATCACCAGGGGCAACTCCTGCATTGAGTGTCTAACCCCTGGTGGTCAGTGTGTGTCGTAGCAACTGGTCATTCCACTGTTTGGTTGATATGCATAGTAGCCTTTTATTATATGGGATGAACCCTAAGCACAAAGTTAGTGCTGCAGGCAATGTGGGTGAGCTGAAGAGAAGCCACAAAGGTTTCCCTTAAATGAAAAGGTGAAATTCTTGACTTTTCTTATTTCATATCACCAAGAAAGGTGAGTACAGTAAAAGAAGGTATTTTGAGGTTGTGTTGATTCTAAAATGTATTCAGATTGAGTTCTTCCTTTTTATTTATTTATTATTTTTTTAAATATATATTATTGATTTTTTTACAGAGAGGAAGGGAGAGGGATAGAGAGTTAGAAACATCAATGAGAGAGAAACATCGATTAGCTGCCTCTTGCACACTCCCACTGGGGATGTGCCCACAATCAAGGTACATGCCCTTGACCAGAATCGAACCTGGGACCTTTCAGTCCGCAGGTCGATGGTCTATCCATTGAGCCAAACCAGTCAGGGTGGGTTCTTCCTTTTTAAAAAGGAACTCAAATTAGTGATACCAAGGAGATAAGAAAGTGAATATTTGGAATAAAATATAAAGCAAGACAAATCATAAATTAAAAAAAACTACAAACATCACAAAATCTAGAAAAATAACAATGTTTTATTAACTGACAGCTCTAGAATATTTTTCTTACATTTTTTGCTTCATGCTTTTTGTCTCATCATGACAGAAATTTTATAAAATATTTTTCTATAGAGAAAATAGAAAAACAACTTAAATGTTTCCCTCAGTGTGGTTGAGCAACACCTTTTCTGTTATTTAAAAATATTCATGAGAGCTTTGACTCATTATTGATGGCATCCTATAAATTTTTAGGATAGTCCTAAAAGTTGAGAAACTTTATTCCCTAATGTGAGCTTTGGAATTTCAGGGAGATTCAAGTGTTTTTGTGTAGTGACTAATTTTAAATGCTCTTTAAATTAAGGGCCCCCAGTTACCAGCTTGTCACTAATGGTTTATTTCATGGTGTATTCTGAATTTTATGCTAGTGTTCTGTGTCAAATCAGCAAGACATTTAAACAGCAGGAATATGATAATTTCTAAAATTCCCATCAACAACAAAGTAATGTATGGCACATTTATAATTGTATGACCTGCATTAGTGAGTACACCCTGAGAGGACAGAACTTCCAGTTTGATTCCATGTTAATGAGAATCAAATCCTCTGCTCCCTGGTGTACAGATCTGTTGCTCAGAAGAATATTCCATAGGCTAGCTTCCCACTCCTTACATTCCAAAGCACATTTCTCTCCTACTGCCCTTTGGTGGTGCAGACACCTTAGGATATGTTCACACTGCAGGGCTGCCATTGACCTGGCACCTTCTTATCACAGCACTGGGTTCATGGACACGGCAGGTATGGGAATATTCCGAGAAGCCAGTGCTATACCTGAGCTAGCGGTACTTGAACTGTAAATGAAAGGAATAAGAAGCACACAAATATACATATTAACCTCCCAATAAATCAATCCCCCATTCATAGTTTATTTAGCCAGTTTCTTAAAATGCCGATGGCCATCCAAATGCCACCTAACCCAGGGGGAAGTATGATAGAGGGAATTATGATAGAGGGAATGTTGGCACGGGAAAAAGACAGTGTTGTAACCAATTGTGCTTAAGCATTTTATTTTCACAGATGTTATGGATACACATCACCATGGCAACCCATTGGCAGGACTCCTCCCTAGGCCTGAAATGTGAGTCTCTGAAGCTTAAGCATTCGTGGTCTCCAGGTACATAGCACAGCCAGAAACCTGGGCCTGGAGCTTCTAAACTCTACAACGGGGGGCTCTTTTCACAATGCCTGAGGATCTCCCCATTCCAAGAAGCATTTGCAGAGTCTGGGGACATCTGCTTGCTTTATATTAGCCACAATTAATAATCAGAAGCAGAGACACAGCCACTTAACATATATCAACCACTCTTCTGGGAGCGAGCTGTCATCCTCCAGTTCGCTTTTCCCGAGATAGGGAAATTGATAGGTCACTAGTGTCTGTGAATAGCACTCAAAAGGTATCATATTTATTTTAGCTGCAGCTTCAAATCAGTGGCTATCTGCATTATGAAGAACATCATTCTATAAAACACATTTGGTCTTCATTTTTCAAATGCTCCTGAAGGGAACATATGGTAATCTGTTTAACTCTGTATTCCACAGAGATACCTAAACCCCATGCACCAAACGCTCGTGCTATTTTTATTATAAAATTCATGTCCTTTTTATGCCCTAAATATTCCCCCTTTCTGCTTAGATGGTTAAAAAATACCCGAGGCTACAAGACTATCCTGTTTACCATCAAATTCATGAGTCATGCCCTATAGTCATTAAATACAACAGAAATATTACTCACAAGGGGATTAGCGAGCACATACTGGCAGAGCCCATATTCTTCTCGGTTTCAGACATAAACTATTTTGAAGTTACTTGTTTTGTATCAGAACCCATGCTCTCAATCTGACCTCTGGAATTATTTGTCTTCTAGTAGGAACTAACCCCTGCAAACTTTTCTCAGATGTCCAATTTTGAGGTTATATTCCATAGTCTGATTATTTTACCAGAGCTAAATATTGCTTCTCCTTGCTTATGTCCCCACATCAAAAATGTCATTTAAAATGCTGATTTCACTTCTTAAATATCCCTAAGCCCTCTGCCCTTCCTGACTCCCAAATCGAGAGCTCAACGTGGAATGTGACAATGGGAACTCCAGGCCTCCGTTCTAATGATAGTTATTATTGATGTGGAATCCATATCACAGAGCTGGCGTGTTATTGAAAGTTACTTGCCAATGCAAGGAAGCGGAAATTGTTTCTAAAATCCGGCTTGTGGGAGAGGCAAAAGTTTTGCTAAAAAAAAAAAAAAAAAAAAAATCAATACAGTTCTTTCTCCCAAAGTAGGGATAAACATGAAATACTAACCTGCCTTTCCTTACACATATCAGCATTTACCAAGGATGGTTTGTGACCAGGCAATTCTCTGTGGTCAAACATATTTAGAAAACACTTCCTTTTAAATCCTCCTCTCTGGTTTTCATAATGCACATTAGCATATTCAAGGCTCAAAGAAGCTCTGCATTGAAACAAATAAAATCTATCTTTAAAAAAAATTCCCAATTGCTCTTGATCATGTGACTCTTTTTCCTCTAACATCCAACAAAACTAGTGCTCCACAGAGCACACTTTGGGTAATGTTGCCATGATTAATTTTTTTTTATATTTTTCAGTGGCACATTATGCTATTAATGAATAGATTTTATGCAATGGAGTAACATCTCAATAGGTTTCAGAAGATTTGATTAAACTCACTATTTTTGTAAGATTCAGAAAAATAATAGGATATATGCTTGCATAAATTTATGTAGAAATGTTATGTAAGCCTCAGAATTAAGTATCAGAATTCAGAGTCTGAACTCTGAAGATACTTAATTGCCTTTCAGCAACATCCCCAAATCATAATTAATGGGATTAGACTACTGACTAATCAAGTGTTCATTCATTCATTCATTGTTCTTTTTTTAAAGTTCTTTTATTTACTGAGGAACTACTATGTGCTCACACTGTTGTAGGCACTGAGATACCATAGATAACTTGTGTATAGGTAAAGGAAGTTGTAGCTTACTGGAAAATAAATATTTGTAAATAATAGCACAAAGACTATTTAATAATAATTGAAGAAAAAATAGAGGAGAAAAACTAGAGCAATGATAATTGGGAACAGCAGAAAAGGATCCAGCTTTGGGAGGAGGACGATGTCAGGGAGGGATTCGTAAAAGAGGTAACTTTAGGCTGTCACTGAAAGAGTGATTTGGGACAGATCAGTTTGAGGAAGGGAGAAAGAGTATTCCAGCCTCCAAACTAGTAGCATGCAGGGAGAAATGTTTCTGGCTCAGAGAAAGTGGGAGGAAGCCATGTGGCTGGAACCTAGAGAGAAAAAGGGCAAGGAATGGGTAGCACTGGAGAGGTGAGTAGGTGATCTCCTAAAGTCAGGAATGACAGTAAATATGTGAATATTTTAATTCCAAAATCAGGGCAAAGCTTGGTGGACCAAATCTTCCAGCTTCAAGGTACAATTAAAAAGAGTTATTGGCTTAAAAAGTGAAATGAATTCTATCCTGACCCCCGTAAACTGCTGCCTAACCGTAGGCTGTGACCCACGAAAACCCATCGCCTAATCATTGTGGCCCACAAAGTAGCTGTGGCCCCCAAATCCACTTGACCTTTTATCCTTCTCTCATACATTGAAAATATATTGGATCTAATCACACCGAGTGAATGAGGAAACAAGTGAGATTTCCATCTCCTTAGTACAGTAATCTTCTCAGAACATCTTTGGCAATAATTCCCTACTATCCTAGCCATAGCGTCTGGATATCTGGGACTTATTTAATGAAATGGTTGGCTTTAAATATTTTCAAAAGAAGGCTTTTCAAATTCAGGGCATATGTCAGGGTTTATGATCAAATAAGATGCCCTCTGACTTGTATACAGCTCATGACCTGTGACCAGAAGAGGAATGCCCCCCACCCTGGAAGTTAGTGGCTAGTTCTGGGGAAGAAAATGCCTGCTTGAAAATACTCAAGATGACTAATAATACTAATAAAATTTTCTTAGTTCTGCAAACATGTCTCCTTTATCTCAGCAAAATGTTATTTCCAAGATGCTAGGTACTCACCAGTGAAGCTGCCCCTTCCCTAGGTGTCCTTGGTCATGGCCAGGCAGTCTTTAAGACTAGCTGGATGTACCCAACAAGATGTATCTGCTCCCCCCACCCCTTCTCAAGAGCAACAAATCCAGGTTGGCTTCGTAACCTCTTTTCAGAGGTTGTTTGAGACTAGAGGCCTGGTGTATGGATTCCTGCACCGGTGGGGTCCCTCTGCCTGGTTTGCAGGGATCAACATTCCCCTAGAGGATGTCAGGCCGAAGGACCCCACTGGTGCATGATGGGGGCCAGAGAAGGACCGAGGGAGGGGTCCAGGGCATGTCAGGCCCATCACACCCAGTCCTAATCTGCCAGACCCCACAGCAAGCTAACCTACTGGTCAGAGCACCTACTCCCCAGTGGTCAGTGCGTGTCATAGCAACCGGTCAAACAGTTGGACACTTAACATATAGGGTTTTATTATATAAGATATAGGCTATCCCATAAGGAAACAATAGTAAAGTGGATTTGGGACCATAGATAATATTCCAGGGTCATGAAAAGAACATGGGCCTTTCCATCAGGAAGACCTGGACTTAAATCCAGGTTCAAATCTAGAGAAGTCACTGCCCTTCTCTAAGCCTTGTTTTCTCCATCTATAAAATGGGCTTGAAGCCAGGCTTGGGGCTGTATTCGAGCAGTTATTAAAAACACAGAACCTGGAGCCACATGCCAGACTTCCACACACGGTGTTCCTGTGTGATTCTGGAAATGTCATGAAGCTCCATGAACCTCAGTTCTCTCATCTAGAAAACGGGGTAATCATGGTGGGTTTGTTTGGAGAACACATGGAGATGATGCATGTAAAGTTTTTAGGATGGTGCCTCATGCCAAGTGAGTGCCCTGATTGTTAGATTGAGTCTTAAAACTAGCCGTGGTCATCCTGAGGCTCCTCCAGACAACACTTCAGGGACGGCATTCAGGTGTGCCTCCTCCAAAAGCCACATGCCTCTCCTAAGTCAAAAGCTCACCCGTCACTGCCAGTCTTGCTGCCACAGATGCCCCAGTCTCTGTTCCTGGCATCGCTTCCCTTCTTTTGCATCCTCCTTGCTGCACCTTGAGGCAGCCTGTTTTCACCCTGTTCCTGGCTTGATGGCTCTTAGGTCAGGGACGAGGTCTTGTTTCATGTGCATGTAATTGGCGATAAATATTTCTTGGCAATAAATATTTGATGCATTTGTTGCTCGGCCTCGTAAAGCCGCATTCTCACTCCATTCATTCTTCACTGGAAGGACAGGGCTGCTGCCCTGCAGTGGATTGAGCTGCGATCTTGCTACAAAAGCCAGGCCACACCCTGCAGCCTGAAGGTCCCCAGACCCATTTCACCCTCAGCACATGAAGATTCAGGATCCTAATTCCTCCAAATCAATCCAAGGGGGGAAATTCTCATCTTAAACATTTACTAGGTTCTTTTCTCTGCCATACTAGAATTATGTAACCAATAAATACACCTTTTTAGTATCATCAGGTTTTTGCTTTTGGCTTTTTGTTTTTTGATTTTGTTGTTGTTGTTGTTTTGTGTGGTGAGGAATGTAGTGAAAGTAACATATCATAGTGTTTAAGAGCAAGAACTAGACTTCCTGAATTTCAATCCCACATGTACTAGTAACCTCGGGCGAGTTATTAATCTCTTGTTTCCATACCTATAAAATGAATGATAATATTAATTCTCACTGCACAAAATTGTTAATACATATAAATGCTTAGAATATTACCTGTTATATGATCCTCATCAATTAGTGTTAGCTACTGATATTAGTAGTTACTTCAATATTAGTCTATATAGTATATAACTAGATTCTCCCACATCCTCCCAAACTATTTTAAGTCTTACTATTAAGTCTGTTATTATAAGTTCCCTTCATAGGCTCTGTGTGTGTGTGTGTGTGTGTGTGTGTGTGTGTGTGGCATCTGCTTCATGCCAGGCACTCATCCAGGAGGTGAGGTATAGGTGTAAAAACAGACCAGCTCTCTGCTTTTCTGCAAGGAAAGAAAAGAAAAGATTGAACAAATATATATATATATATATGATAATTTGGCTCATATGCATCATGAGCCTTATGAGGCAGGGTGATGTCACAGAGCGCCAATAGAGAAATAAATTTTGATAAGTGGTTAAGGAGTGGTTTTCTGAGAAGGTGACATTTTAACTAAGATCAGTCTACAACAAAAGAGTTATCATGTAAAAACCCAGGGAGCTCGAATACCAGACAGATGGGGGAAACATGAGTGATCACGTATTCATCTGAGTCATGTCTGTCTCATAATGTAACCAGAGAAAAGAAAGGACAGTTTGTAGGACAAAGCTAGCCAGTGACCAGTTTGGGTAAGTAAGGATTCGTTGGGACACGCCATTTGCTGATGGGTTGTGAAGTCTATGGTTGATTAAAGCTACAATGGCGCCCTAACCGGTTTGGCTCAGTGGATGGAGTGTCGGCCTGCGGACTGAAGGGTCCCAGGTTCGATTCCGGTCAAGGGCATGTACCTTGGTTGTGGGCACATCCCCAGTGGGGGGGTGCAGGAGGCAGCTGGCTGATGTTTCTCTTTCATCGATGTTTCTGGCTCTCTATCCCTCTCCCTTCCTCTCTGTAAGAAATCAATAAAATATATTTTTAAAAAATTAAAAAATAAAAAGCTACAATGGCAGCATTGCTGAGTTGTGACTGGGGTCATGTGGTCCATAAGTCTAAGTTATTTCCTATCCTGCCATTTACAGAAAGTTCGCTGACCTCTAGTCTAGACCATGTGACTCATGACCGAATTTGTCTGTGCCCTGCTGCTTCCTGCAATCCAGGTGGGTCTGACCTAGGAGATACCAGGAAACATATACTTGAAAAAGGAATAAATGCAGCATATTTTGTGCCTGCTCCAATTCTTTAAATATTTTTTAAATAAAATCTTTTGAAATGATAGTTTGAGAACAGTTTTCCTTCAGGAGGACATGGTTGGGTCCCACCTGCACAGAGAAGCAGTAGCAGAAGAGGAGGCCCAGGTAACCGCTATGCTTGGATCTCACCGTATAAACTCCCTGCAAGGCATGAGACCAAGGTTGGTTCCAGGCTGAAACATGGCAGTGACTCTGTAGGTGCCCCGACCCAGCCAGGGCGTGAGTATCACAAGGAACCCTCTTGTGTATGATGGTAATTCAGAGCAGGATCCCCTCAGGGTGGCGCAGGCCAGGATTTGTCAACCTCATTCCATCAATATTTGGGGCCAGAAAAGTGCTTGTTTTGGGGGTTGTCCTGTGCATTGTAGGACAGTTAGCAGCATGTCTGGTCTCTACCCACAGAATGACAGCGGAAGTCCTCCTCCAGATATGACCATTGAGAATGTCTTCAGACATTACCAAACGGCTCTAAGGGGAGTGGGGAGGCATTGAAAATCACCCTCAGTTGAGAAGTCCTGGTGTACGCAGAAAGCATCCTCCTCTTTCTATGCGAGCTTTCAGACATTGGAAGCAAATGTTCTAAAAAATGGATGTTGAAAGAGTGTGATATTCAATAGGCAATCTTTTCATTCAAATCTCCCAGCGTGGACTTTCACGCCCACCTACGTGGGCTGTGGGTGCCAATTAAAAATGCCAATATTGATCATTCCTAATAACATTTTGGAGATTCTTTTTTCCTACCAGGGCATACCTTTTTAAAAAGTGTTTAATTTAAGCCAAGGTTAAGAGCTGTGTGCATCTGTGGAGCTGGGGTGTTGTTGTGGTGGCTGTTTTACAAGCTCTCGTGTACAAGTGCAACCCAAGTGCTGAGATCCATACCCAGCTCCTAAAACCTCATTGAAACCTGCCTGCCTGCCCTACGCTAGCGCCCACCAAGCTGCAGCATCCAGGGCCAATGCACATGGGGGTAACATTCTCTGCGAAGAGGACCCAGCAGGTGAGTCCAGAACAAAACAGTGAAGTAGAGAGTGTAGCAGGCATCTAGGTGGATTCCGTCCTTTCAGCAACAACAAATGGAAACAGCAGCAATATGATGTAGAGGAGGGAAAGTTGGAACAATGCCTTATTGGCATAATTGGATACTGAAAGTAAGCACTCATGGTTGCTTAGCATGCTATATGTTCCCAACATTAGTATAATTTTTGATAGAGTCGACTTTATGATTAATTATTATAAATCAAATAATTTTCTTAGCAAATAGATCACAGTTCATAAACTAGTAACCATGAATGTAAATTGTATATATATATATATATATATATATATATATATATATATATATATATATATATTCATTATTTGGCTCACATTTTGCTTTTAGCTGTGCACTGTCAATTTTTAAAAACAAAAATGTTTTATGAAAAATTTGGATCTCTGGCTTTCTACAAAATCCGAACCATCTGGCACCACACCCACTTTCTTGAAGGATGACAGTCCAGAGGAGATGAGCCACAAGGCATATGCTTCCCAGTTGGCCATACTCCCCACTACTCCCCAGTACTCCATCCTTGCCTGTCTCACACATCCAGGTTCGTTGCCTCAGGCACTTGGCTTGCACCTGCATGTGTAGATTAATTTTATCTTCAACTTTGGCCTCTTCATGCAGACAAACCAAGTCTCCTTTCACTTGTCAATAAGCCTGCCCCAAATGCATTGCTTCCATAAAAGTTTGCCTGACTCATCTTACCTGAATTTCTTACTCCCACTTCTTTCTCCACTCAAATATATCATACTTCATTGATGGCAGCATTACCCAAATGCACTGTGGAACAAATACGTATTATGTGGAGAAAATGTACAGATACTATGATTGAATGAATTAAGAAAACTCAACAGTACACAAAGTTAAGAGTGCCTTTGCTGAAGCACTTTTCAGAGGCAATAAAATGGAAATGTGCTCTGTGAGCTTCCAAGGGGAGGGTATGCGCCTGAGCATTACCCAGCTTTCCATGGAATGTTGAAACTCTATTATCATGCTTGCTTGCTTTTAAAAATTGTATATTCATAGTCTCCAATATTTTTGCTAATTGTTTTCAATCACAGAAAAGTTCCATAAAAAGGAGATGCAGACCAGCATTGGGGGCGGGGGAGGGCAAATTTTTATTTTACAAAGTAAGGCCATAAAAGAATAAAACATAACCGCCATGAACATAAACACTTTTGCATAGAAAAGAAGTCATTTTAAACACCCCCAAAGTAGGAAAAAGAGTATTTCTATAAAGGACTACCTTTAAACTGAATCTATTAAGCTTGTTGGATGTGTATTTTTTTTATTTTCTTTATTTCACTGAAGATCTGTAAAAACTTTGTCCCAGACTGTCACCAATGTGCAAACGTGAATCTGGTCAACCTTACTGAAATCTGTCAACAACATGAGCTCAAGAACCACTGTAAAAAGAGTTCACACCTGCGAGAAGAGATGGCAAGTCTCCATGCAAGGTTTTCTCTTACGTGGAAACAAATGGAAGCAACAGGAGAGGATGAGAAGGAGAGAAGGTGGGCACTCCCGTGCGTGGCTTCCCCGAGCAGATCTTCCATAGCAGTCACGCTGGGTGGGGAGATTGTGGAGTGTTGCCTGAGTGACATGGGTTAGCTGCACTGCTTGGCCTGGCATGGATGCAGACATTGATTATCAGGATGGAAAGTGAGTGACCATAGCAGTTCGGGTGAGAAAAAAAGAGAAAGAGATGGTTTAAATTTAAAAAAAAAATGCAAAATGAAAAAAATAAAGTATGCCATCTTCATGCATTACCTATTTTCACATTTATTTATTATTCACAATGCGATCTGGTGAGGATCCAAAATGTGTAGTTGAAGTTCCTGCCCTCAAGGATTTACTAATCTCTTGAGGAGAAACCAATATAAACAATTTTAAAAATGCTCCTTAAAACAAAAATGGATTATTTGAAAGCTCTATATTTTATCATCCTAATCAACTGGTAAGGATCAAATGACAAAAAACACAACAACCCACAAACAAACAAACAAACAAACAATAAACAACTTTATAAAATACACTTGAGAACTTGCTTGAAGTTCCTACCAGGTATAACTCAAGGAAGGGCCTGCTCTTTTTAAAGGATGATTCCTAAGAGTTGAATGAAATTGGCCTTCCTCTTTCTCTCTCTAATACTACCATCTGGGTTAGATGTCCTACTATGCACCACCAAAGCCCCCTGCTCATGATCTCCTCATGGAATTAATCACTTAAGTTGCTTGATAGCAATGGTGGTGGTGGGGTGGGTGGGGGTGATTGTTTTACCTGATGTGATATCCTTAATACCTAGCATAATGCTTGACATATCGTTAGAATATCACATCGGAGGGATAAGTGAATCTTCTATTGACTCCCCATTTGGAAAAGAAAAAAACAACAACAAAAAACAGGTAACCTTTAAAAGACAATAACTACCCTGATACCACAGGACCAAAGTGAGGCGTCCAGGCAAGCCACGATGTATATTGAGTCACTGTCTTTGGTACTGAAACATTGGAAACAACTTATTCCATCAACCTGGGAACAAACAAATAAAATTCAGGCTATTCAGCAGCTTACAAGGAATGAGCAAGATCAGTATGTACTGACATGGGGAGCTCTGAAAGATGGTGGGGAAAATGGTATGACCATTATGATACTTTTTTATAGAAGTTCCAGAAACTCCGAGCAATTCAGTGCATTTTATGTTGCAAGAAAAAATACACAATTATATGTATGATCTCAGGGAATATAACTTAGGTGCAATTTATTTTTAAAAAATGGGAGGAAGGCCGTATTGCAAACTCCTAACAGTGGCTTCTTTAGGGGAAGGAGGAAAATGAAAATGGGGATGAGGCCAAGGGGACTTAGCACGATTCTACTGTTCATTTATATTTAGAAGGCAAGTACTTCAATTCCATGGATTAATTGCATATGTAAACATTTTTTTCTGCTATGCACGAAACACTGGTATGTTCTTGGACTTGAAATGTTTGCCAGTTGTGACCCCAGTACTGCAGAATATCTTGGTAGGATTTGTGGAATTTTACCTCGCTTTTTCCTTCTTCATTAAAAGCTGAGAAAAACATTTGTGAAGACTATTTCTGAGGCCAACCCTCCTCATTTTGGAACAATCTCATTGTTTGTCAACTGCCAGCTCTGACATTCTCTCTCACTTCCCACGGTCTGGCAGCCGGGAAGGAGTCTGGAGCCAGTGCGATTCCCCCCTGAAGAAACAGTTTAGCAGTCTGCACAGCGTTTCGAGTGAATGAGGAAAATGTGCAATTTTCCCCTTCTATTCCAAATGCCCAAGTGTGTGTGTGTTAAGATTGGGAGAATCTGCCTCATGGCAGAAATGTGCTACCAGCATCCTCTGTAAGAAGAATTAATTTTCAATATGTCTTAGTATGTGATGGAAGCCTTGATAGTACAATAAAAAAAAACTTCCATACTCCCCACTTTTAATTCCAAAGTTTGAAATAAAAAACAGACTATATGAACACAATGTTTCATAATAATGATAAATATTTATTGATATACATCTCAATAACTCTATGAACTAAGGCCTAATATTCTCGTACCCATTTTACAGATGAGTACACTGAGGATAAAGGAATTGCAGAGGATTGTAACCCTAATATGGAACAGTTATAATTTAAACCCTAGCCCTCTAGTTCCAGAGAGACTCAGTACCTTTTAACCTGCTTTCCATCATGCCTCATGTCATTGTCTCTCCTCCTTAGTACCTAGCAAATAGAGATCTTCAATAAACACTTCTTAAATGAATTAATGAAAATTTTATATCTGACAGACACTTGACTAAAGGACATTGGGTAAAGCCAAGGGCATGGTTAATCACTCTAGGTATATTGACAATGAATGGTATAACCCTAACTGGAAAGTAAACATGAGATTTAGAGTCATAAAGACAATATAATCCTTGACCTCTTACTTACTTTATTTACTAGTACAAACTTGCATAAGTTTCTTAGTCTTTCTAACCCTCCATTTCCACATTTATAAAAGAAGTGTGGCAGATGGGATTCTAAGATGGTGTCCAATATTCTCACAGCCTGGTGTTCCACAATCTCTATAACCCCCCTCCTTTGGTGTGGCTAGAACCCGTGATTATAATGAGAACACGCCTGTAATTGGGTTACTGACCAGTTCACTTATAGTTGATCAGATGGAGATGCCTCTGGGTGGTTCTCACATAGTCAGAGGAGCCTTTGAAAGAGGATGAAGCTTCAGGGAGGTGAGACCTGCTAGAAAGACAGTAAACCAACATGTGGTGAACTGCCTCCGGGGCCACATGGCAATGAACTGCAGGTGACCTTTAGGAGGCAAGAGCAGTTTCTGGCTGATGACAAGCCAGAAAAGGGGGATGGCAACCATACAGCCACGAGGAAGTGAACTGTTCCAACACTCAGTGAGCCTGGAAGAGAACCCAGAGACTTGGATGCGAATCACAGCTTCCATGGACACCTTATCTCAGCCTGAGGAGACCCTGAGCAGGGGACACATTGGAGCTGTGAGAGGATAAATGTTCATTGTTCTTAAACTACGAACCTTATGTTAACTTTTCATAGCAATAGAAGATTAGTATAGACATCGGTACATCCTATAGTGACATAGAAATTAACTAAAATAATATAAGCAAATTGCCTAGCACATTTGTGCTCCTAGAAATTTTGGCCCCTCCTTCTTGGGTGATGCGATGCTGCCCACTCATGGCCCTGAAAGTGAGCGTGAGGGCTGGAGTTCCAACAGCCAACTTGGCCTCTGAGGACAAGAACCACAATAGAGATGAATCAAGCTGAAAACCCTGGGTTTGAAAACATGGAGGGAGCCTGGAGCCCTTGATCATCACTGAAAAACCACATCAACCTGGACTTGTGTGTGCAAACAACACTTCGCAAGACCCAGTCACTCCCAGCCCAACCCAGTTCTGTTAATAGATTCTAATTAGTGAGATACATCACTCAATGTATTGACTCACAATCAGGCTCTCACCAGCAAAACTATTGGCGGTGCTGCCTTCATTTGCAGGAGCAAGATACCATGGACTTTCTAGAACAGAGAAACCCAAGTGATATTAAAAATAGGGCTATTCCACTTATTAGCCAAGGATCCTGGAGAAGTGAGTTGAGATTTCATCTTTGATTGAAGGGGCTGTGAGTGCACAATGAGAGAGATAGAGACAGAGACAGAGAAAAAAGGCATGGGACATTCCTGGGAGCATCTGGGTTCCTCAAAACCACTGTGTCTAAGAACCATCAGCATCATCGTCTGAGGAGAAGGGTCACCAGCCAAGGAGAATCATATTCTCTCCTGGAGCTCATTTCAATGTTAAAATTGCAGGCCTCTCTCTTTGTGGAGAGATTTCCTATTTTATCATTAAAACTGCTGATCGTAACCCCGCTAATCTATGAATATTGCTCACACACACAGAAAAGGAGCTAATGCGATCTAACGCAGCACTAATATTAAATTACCGTAACCCATTTACCTTGCCTGCACGTTATTGCTTGCCCCCTCCCCTTGGCAAGAGCTTGTACACGCACACACACTCCATAAACTCTTCGCGGGAATACAAAAGCATCCTCTGTGATGTTGATAAGAAACAGGACAGTCACTCTCTCCTGACATATTTGTTCTTTAAAAACAAATCAATGGCACGGGGATTTGGCACCTGAATACAGAACAACGGCTTGATGAGGCAAAGATTGTCTTCATTAAGGACATTAATATTCATAGGGAGTAGAAAATCTGACACAAGAGAGGACTCACTAACCTTTTCTCATATTAGATTTTTACTTCTTAACACAATTACAGTCCGGCAATGACTTAATTAATGCTGCTTTTCGTCAGCCGCCTTTAAAGAGCTGTCAATTTGGTCCTGCAGAGGCTGTCAACGAAACAGAAAGACAGTCATCTCGGCGAAAAAGACACAGGAAGAAATTCAAACACTTAATAATATTCAAAGTGCTAGGCAGAGTCACATATCAATGGGGATTAAGGGGAATTTTTGTCTTTCCCTTTCGTCTTGTTGAAGTGACTCTTGGCAATGGTGCGCTGGGATTTGGTGGGTTTGGAAGGCAGAGAGGATGGTGCCATTGGAGGTAGAAGGAAAAGAACCTCCCGAACTTAAAAATGGGGCATAGCAATGACCTATAACCTAGGCGAAGGGAGCTGGGACTTGAGAAAGGACTTCAGAAAGAATGTCCAAACACCTCTCTGTACAGATGAGAAAATGAGTCCATGGGTCATTGACCCAAATGTTGAAAACAGATCAGACATGGGACTTTTGTGTATGCATTTAAGCATAACCAATGGACACAAAACACTGGGGGGTAGGGGAGGTGGGGGGAAGGGCAGGGGTAAAAAGAGATATATGTACTAATCTTTGTAAAGCTTTATGTAATAATAATTTTTTAAAAAATTTAAAAAAAGAAAAAAAAAAAGAAAACCTGAGCTCTACAGGCTAAAATTTCACCTGCAGGTATTTTTTTTCTTAGCATGCACAGGGTTAGAAAAGATTAAAAATAAAGCATTTGCCCAGATACATTTCAGGGTGCAGCATCTCGTTAAAGCTTAGACTATCTAGAGACCCTGCCATGGTCATGACCTGCAGAACTTGAGAGCTGGTGGTCCCGGCCAGCTTCACCTCACCCCCAGCTTACACCTGGCCAGCCTGCTTCCTCTCCTTTACCAAGTGACCCTCAAGGCATGTGTGACTGACTCACTTTATCCAACTGGACTTAGACCTCTCTCCAAATACATGTCAACATTGTGCTCAAACCCAGGGTTTTCCATTTGAATAAACGATGCTGTTCTGAGGATATTTTCCTTTTGTTATTTATTGCCTAAAAGGGATGTATTCCTTTCACATGGCTGGACTACACCTCTCAGCTCTTGGCCTGTATCTCAATCACAGCACATCTGACATTTGGGGTCAAATAAGTCTCTCTGTGGGGTCTGTCCTGTATATTGGAAAATGTACCAGTATAGCAGCATCCCTGGGCCTACCCATGAGATGCCAGTAGCAAGTTCCCCATCCCCTCAGCGTGACAAACAAAAATGTCTCTAGACATTGCAAAGGGTCCCTGGGGGACAAAGTTACCCTTGGCTGAGAACCATCAGCCTAACTGGTACCTTCTCCAATGTTAGCTTCAGTGCCCCATCTCAGAGGGCCTTCCCTGACCACCCTAGGTTGCTCTAGTCTCTGCTGAGGCACCCCACCCTGTTCATTTCACACACCACCTGTTGTGGGGTGCTTTTCCTATTGTCTTCTTTTTGTTCAGTGTCTAGATTAAAAGCAGCACGAAAATGAAGGCTACAATAAATATTATTAGAGAAATTGATTCAGCACTTCACCATCCACTGCAAGGTTAATTATGCCACATGAGCAACACTTCCTCTTGGTGGCTCTGAGGCAGAAAGCACAACCTCACTATTCCTCTCTGGTTGGGCCCCGGTGGCTCAGGTCACACGCACTGGGCAAGCAAGCACCCTTCTGACTGTGCAGCGCCACTTTCCTGCTCAGGGGATGAGGCGACATCCCAGTTGTTCCCATCTGGGCCTTGACTTCTGTTTCAGGAAGAATAAATAAGTCCTGGAGGAATAACCGTTCGGCGATGCCTTTATTTCCTCCAGCTTGAGAAGCTATTGGCTGAAACTCTATTTATGAAGAAGATACACAGAAACCCGCAGCTTTCTTTGCTGGAGGAAGAGTTAGAGGGCCACCACTTAGCGACACAAGGGAAGTCCGGCCAACACTCATTCGCCCAGAGGGAAGAACGAGATAGGAACTTGCGGCGCTGCCCCTCCCAGCATCCTTTGCCATCAGATCAGGTTGCTGCAGAAGAAGTGAGACGTTTACATAGGGACAAGGTGTCTGGGGCAAAGAAAAGTTTACGAACCCCTTTCCTTCAGTGGCTCAAACGTTTAGACCCTCTCTGATGGACTGAGTTATTCTTTTTCAAGATCTCTGGACAGGCAAAGGGGGCTCACTGGGAGGAGGGACATCCTGGCTGGTGGCCCAGAATCAACATCAACCCCTCAAGGTGTTTTGGAAAAACCTGCCCAGGGTACACCATGTGACATGGGCTGGAGAGACCTCAGCCCTGCCATTCTAACACAGCACATCCTTCATAAAAATCATGGAGAGCACCAGGGCATCCCAAGAAGGCTAACCCATGGGTTTCTAGAGTTAGGACACCACTCCAGTCAAAGCTAAGATCTAAGCAGCTAAACCCACTCCTTGCAGCAGTGGACAAGGAAAGCCACAGAGGCTGCATGGGACCAGTTCTCCACAGTGACACCTGTGGAAGCACCAGAAGCAGCAGCTGTTTCCCCAACTGGTTTGGAGACTCCCCAGCCCACCATATCTCTCTCCCACTGGCTTCTGAAGCAAAGGTGACTTTGAGATGAGTATAGCTCCCAGGACTCAGGACCAATTCATGTAGGTATGGGAAGCAGGGTATGAGGCCAGGGACGACTGCATGAGGGACACACTAAAATTCCTATCTCTGAGTGTTCATTGGGCTTCGAGTCATGAAGTGAAATAAATAAAAGAGGCATGGCTGTTTTTATTCCTCCAGTTGTAGACTTGCGTTATACCGGTTATGCCTTCCGGGGTCTGCAAATTAGTCTGGCTCTGATGTCAAAGATAAGAAAAAAGTCTGTTGTGAGAACCACCAGTAAGGATAACTTATATTTTAAAGTTTCAGAACTAGACTGGTAAGAATGTACTGCCCTTATTGTTGGCATTTTCTTTATGTACTACCCTGCGGATAATGGGGTTTCCTCACATTCAGGCTGGCCAGAATGCTCCCTAAGTTACAGAAGCAAAGAACTGAGCACACCTCCATTCTCTCCCATCTGTCCAGGAGGCGACACCCAGCAGTCCCCAGACACAGTCTAGGCAGCGGCAACCCAGAGTTCCCCCAACGCTACTCAAAGCTCGGTTCCCAGGTCATGAAGGCATTTTGGGGTAAGTTCAAGTGGAAACCCCTATCTAGGTCCTCTTTCTGCCTTAGAAGCTGGGGAAAGGGTGGTGTGGGTTTTCTTGGTTTCCCCTCCCCATCCCCATGTTAAATATTTGCAAACATAAATCTAAAAAGTTTTAATAAAGAATCAAATTTCCTTAATAAAGAATCGAATGTAAAAAAAAAAAAAAGAGTTCAAGTGATGAAGGGCTACAGGGACAGGCTTCAGCACAGCATAGGTCTGAGTTCAAGTCCAGCTCTGCCACTTGTCAGGTGTGCAACCTTGAACAAGTTGCCCAAATGGCCAACTATTTCACCCCAGTTAGCCTACCTTGAGAAATTCTTATAAGTGGGTAGATGTGCTTTATAAGCACCATTTCATGTCATCTCATAACATCCACAAAGTGAGCAAAAAGTGAGGTTTAGCGATGGTGACAAATTGCTCAGAATGATGCCGCTGGGAAGTTGTAGCATCAGGACATGAACTTGGGCTGTGGTCCCACCATGACTCTGCACTGCTTCTGTCATGGTGTTTTGTGATCATCAAATGAGATCAGGTATATAAGTATGCAGCTGAATATGTAGCACATAGTCATTGACCAACAGATGTTGTTTCTTGCTCTTACACACATTAATATCCTACTCCTAAACATTACCTCCTTCCTACCCCTTCTTCTCAACTAACAGTGAAATCTCTTTGTTTACTTATTTAACCATGACCTAATTCTGCATACTTCTGTCTTAGCTCAAAGCCTTCCTTCTAAGACCTTCTATTTGTTCAAGAAATCATTTTGTCATTGTCTGAGCTCATGTTCTCTTGCCCATTCACATGTAGACAACAAGTACGATTTTTCATACAACCTTAACGTAATTGTTGGAGTTCCTGTCTAAATTGGATGCCTGGGACTCATCATAGCATCTCTCCCCTTAATAAGACCTCCTCATGTTGAAACTGAGCCTTTTTGTATAACTGTATACATTTAACTGAGTTTGAAAGCCTGTAGTTGACTACCAATAGATGTTTATTTGGCCTGAAAGTATCTCTAGGGGTTCAAGTCATATTTTATCATTATTAGATTCTTTTTTTAAAAAATATATATATTATTGATTTTTACAGAGAGGAAGGGAGAAGGATAGAGAGTTAGAAACATCGATGAGAGAGAAACGTGGATCAGCTGCCTCCTGCACACCCCCTACTGGGGATGTGCCCGCAACCAAGGTACATGCCCTTGACCGGAATCGAACCTGGGACCCTTCAGTCCGCAGGCCGATGCTCTACCCACTGAGCCAAACTGGTTAGGGCATCATTATTAGATTCTATAGATAAAACCACTTGCCTTTAAAACTACCTTTAGAAGAAAGATATCCTGATTTTCCCACCGCGGAACACCTCACCCTTAGCAGATCTGGCGTGCCAACATGGTAGGGCAGGCCCAAGGGTCTGATCCTCTCGTCCCGCCACACTCACACTCAAACTCAGGGAAAGCTTACCCACAGGTGGTCCAGCAGATGCTCCGAGGGTGACCCACATTTATCATCCAATGAACTCACTTATCTCTGAGGACTCTGTGTCTTTTGGGAGTCATGCCTGTCACGGGGAAGACTGAGAACCCCTTTCAATGAAAACCTAATTTACTTAAAGAAAAGTGTGTGTGCCCCTTAAACAATCTTTTTGTGTACTATTCCACGGACAGGATGATGGAACAGACAATTTCAAGCCAAGGCACTTTTCTAAGACACCTGTCTGCAGATAACTGATCATGAAATACAAGTGTCTGGAGCGCTCGGAAGAGGGATGGCGATGCACCCACCGCGATAGGCTGGGGCAGAGATGGATGCTTGCTCACCGTGTTAGGCAAATTCTCCCTCCTCAAGGGAAGAAAGAGAGGTTGTCAAATCTAAGAGAGAGGACTCGCCTTGCCTTCCCCGTGACATCTGATTCAAGTGTCAGGACAATGAGAAAGATCATTCTCATTCCATAAAATGGGTTTGAGGAAATGTGAGGAGAGAAATCAATGTAAACTGTAATGAGAAGTCTGCTTGTTTTAGAATTAGAATGCAGATATAATGGAATAAACTTAGAAAGCAGATCTTACGGCTATTTCCATAGTCGTTGATAATTGCATGGGTGCATATCTATATAAAGTCAACTGTAATGACAGAGATTATGGATTAAACGCCTTCCATGTGCCAGGTAACATTCTAAGTTATTTGCCTATCCTATCTTAGTTAATTTTGACAATAATACAGTGTGGCAGGAATCACTTCGTACTTTATAGATAGAGAAACTGCAGCCAGTTCTCTGTGACTTTAAGGTTTATATTCTTAAATTTTGCTACAAATCTCATGCACATGTATGTCTGTATTAACACAGACTCTCATGTATGTTTGCAGATTGCACCCTGGGAGCTCTCAGGTAATGCATGGATGCAGAAAGAATGGGGCTGAATAATTGTGTGCGGTGGCTGTCACCGAGCCTTAATGTACAAATAAACAACGTGAAACAAAACGATAATAGCCGAGTGCTGCTTCTACCCTTTGTCTCCTCCACCAACACTGTGGGTGGGGTCCTGAAAGCGACATTGGTTTGGTGCCTGGGTGTGTGTGGTCCTCATCCATCTGAATGCCTAACACAGCATCCCTATCAAAAGCCCGTTGTGACGGGACCTTTTTCTGAAGCAGTGAGCGGAGGTAGATAAAAATGAACGTTTTCGTCCCAGCTTGTGCTAACTCTCACATTCACTTTTAATGAACAGGTCGGACGTGGTTCTACGCTTGTCTGCATTTTCTTTAGACCTCATTTCTCCCCTTCGGCTGTAATGAGAGGGGAAGAGAGGAGAGGAGAGCTGCTCCAAGTCCTGCAATAGTTCATAAATATCTCTTTAAATATGAAACTGTCTAAACCCTCAGTGGCCATTACTTATTTATGTAGCTCCTTATCCAAACTTCTCTCCATATCCTGACCACTCTCTGAACTCACACATGGTCTCTCAATGTGTCAAAAGCAGAGTCAGCCTCCCTCAGGTCTCATCATACTCTCACCCCCCTGCAGTCACCTTGGTGCTGGTGCAAGTTCTGTTTCGGACTATAATTCGGTGCAGCGTTCAATCTGCCATACCATCGGCCCTGGAATCATGAATGAACGTACGAACTCATCCTAGAACATGCTTACTTTCCTAAACCAAAATCCTTTTATCCAGGAATATAGACCTGCAAGTGAGTTCCCTGGCATCTACATAGCAATACACTTCACTAACAAGTAAGTCAAGTATATAAAAATTTGCTTAAAACAAATTTTTTTTGAGCCATAGCCAGTGTGACTCAGTTGTTTGAGCATCATCCTGTGCACCTAAGGGTCACCAGTCCAATTCCAGGCCAGGGCACATGCCCAGGTTGAGGATTTGATCCCTGATCAGGGGTGGGTGCAGGAGGTAACCAATCAATGTTTCTCTTTCACATCATTTCTCTCTCCCTCTCTCATCCCCTTTTTAAAATCAATTTTTTAAAAAAATGTATTTAAAACAATTTCTTTGAAACACAGAAAACTATGAAGAAGAAACTTATCTTTTTTAATTTTATTCTAAAGTTTTACATGTCTCCTTTATCCCCAACTGACCCCTCCCTTCCCCAGCCAGAAGAAAATTTTAAAAATCATGATGAATACGCTGATCCCTAAATAAGACTTTTAAATACTATGGTATGTTTCTTTGTCTGTGCATTTTGTGTGTGTGTTTGTTTTGCACAGCTTAGATTATACAAACTGTGCCCTGTGAATTCTTCTCTTAATAGTGAAATTTAAGATTTTCACATAAGAATAAAAATATTTTCTAATCATCATAAAAGAAGGAACACAGAGTGAATGTACTTAATGAAACACACACAAAATAACATAAATTTAGTCTTGTGTATGCCAGCTTAACCCCAGGTCAAATAGCACTCTCTGTGTATCTAATATATTCTGGATTGTCTGTATAGCTGAAGAATGTCCTGTTTATTCCCACTCATTCTATTTGATTAATAATCTTTACCAATATTTTGCTTGACTATAAGTTCTGCGAAGAAAGGTACCATACTTGTTTTGTTTCCTCTGAATATTCAGTACCTAGCAGGATGCCAGGCCCCTGGTAGAAGCTTGGGAAATGTGTGCTGAATGAAGAAATTATTTCTCTCCTTTCCCTGTGTAACCTCTAGTGAGAATTAGGTGCCAATCACGTGGCACTGGTAGTAGACCGGCAGAGGAGGAAATAGGACGCTGCATTTTGTAGTCAACATCAGAGGGAAAGGGATTCCTATCTAGCTCAGCATTGTTGTTTTTAATTATTCTGCCTGTTTGGAGAAATAAATAATTACAAATCCTTCTGTGAATTTCAATACATTTAATCTCTGAAAGATTGGCCCCAGTCAGGGAGCCCTTATAAACATGGTGAGCATTCCCAATGGCCTTTGGGGCAATTCTAAGACTTCTTCACGTTGGGCTGATGGTAATTAATACCATCCCAACAGTACACCTGAACACTTTATTATGCCACAAAGGAGAAGACAGAAAAAAGCCCTACACAAACAGAAAGCACATTAAGTGACATCATTAAATGTTGGATGCTCCATTGAACTCTGTGAGATGTTTTACAAACCTCGAAGCAAGACAAAAGTTCTACGCACAGGACTCCAGATGTGGAAAGAATTGTGGCTCCTCCCCAGACATATTTACCAATTGTGCTTTATTTTTCCATTTAAAAATGGGGATAAAAATACTAACTATCCCACACAGTTATTGTGATGGTGAATTAATATCTTAAAGCACCAAGAACATTGCCTGGCCCAGAGCAAGTACCCCAAAATGTTATTAATCCTGCCCCTGGCAGTTTCCTTATCGTATATAATAAAAGTCCAGAGACCGAAAAGGTGAAATGACCAGAACAAACAGAGACCAGAACAACTGCTGCCCCTCACCCTGGCCAACCCTGCTTCCCATCAGGGATCCCAACCCTAATTCAGGGACCCCATTAGGGTAGGCCAGCCAGCCCCTATCCATGCATTGGGCCTCTATCCTATATAATAAAAGGGTAATATGCAAATTGAACCTAATGATGGAATGACCACTCAACTAGTCACTGTGAGGTACACTGACCACTTGTTGGACCCTTTCCCCAGCTGGCAGACTCCGATTGCCTGATGGCAAATGGGGAACTGGGGGTGGGTGGCAGGGGATGCAGGCAGCACCAGGCTAAGGTTCCTCACACACAGAGGGTGACCCGGGGCAGGGGCGGGGCCAGCAAGCAGGCAAGAACAGCTGACCTCTTGGTCCCCTCCCCCAGCTGGCATGCTCTGATCACCAGATGGTGAACTGGAAACCGGGAGTGGGTGGCAGCAGGGAGAGAGGCTGGCTGTGGGCAGCCAGAGAAGATGGCCCTGATCGCAGGTCAGGCCTAGGGTCTATACCCACGCATGATTTCATGTTCCAGGACTCTAGTTTATATATATTGTATTGTCTCTCATAAGAGTTAAAATATTCTTACTGTAGAAATTTTGGGGAAAAACATAAAAGAGTAAAAAATAAATCTCATTTAACCCTTCATCTAAAAGAACCTTTACTGCTATTATAAACAAACTAAGGGCCCGGTACATGAAATTCGTGCACTGGGGAGTGGCGGGTTCCTCAGCCCAGCCTGCCCCCTCTCACATATTAGGAGCCCTCAGGGGGTGTCCTACTGATGGCTTAGGCCTGCTCCCTGTTCCCCTTGGGGAGTGGGCCTAAGTCACAGTCTGGCCTCCCTTTGTGGGAGGCGACTAGGCTAATCAGGGGAAGCCAACAGCCCCATCACCCCACTGCTGCAGCCACTGCCAGTCACCACAGCCACCAAGGTGTTTTCATCAACACATACTCCAGTCCCTTCACCATGAAGAAACAACAACTTTCTTTAGGCATTTTCAAGATGTGTCTTTCATAGGATATGACATTTCTTTTTTTCTTTCTTTTTTATCCTCACTGAGGATATGTTTCCATTGATTTTTAGTGAATGTGTAAGAGAAGGGAAAAACAGAGAGAAACATGAAAGTGAGAGGAACACTTTGATTGGTTGCCTCCTGCATATGCCCTGACCTGGGCCCCGGCCAGGGAGGAGCCTGCAACGTAGGTACATGCCCTTGGTCAGAATTGAACCCACACCCTGCAGTTGGCAGGCTGAGGCATTATGCACTGAGCCAAACCAGCTAGGGCAGGATATGACATTTCTTAGCCCTCCAGCAGTGGACCTTCATTTTTTTTCTCCAGGAGTGTGGTGGAGAAACCCTAGATCGCCTTTAGGGATTCTTACTACCCAAGTTACTAAGAATATTACCAGTGATGTACAGGGAACCTAGCCAATGAGTGGTAAGAAAAGGTGTTTCCTCTATAGTTCACTCTGATCACCAGTTCCACCCCTGCCCCTCCAATCCCAGCTCCACCCCTGCCCAGGGCTATAACCTCTGGCTGAGGCTACAGGCCTGGGCAGGGGACCCCCAGAACCATGCTTTATTAGCTCCACCAGTGCCCAGACCACTGTGATCACAGGCTTCACCCCTGCCTCTCCGATTGCTGGCTCTGCTGAGCCCAGGCCCCTACAATCTCTGGCCTTGCCCCTGCCCAGGCCTGAGGCCTCTGGCCTAGGCCTTATGCCTTGATAGAGCACCCTCGTACTGCTCTGGTCACTGGCTCTTCCCCTGTCCCTTCTGATTACTGGCTTCACACATGCCCATGCCTGAGGCCTCTGGTGAAGGCCTCTGGCTTAGGCAGGGGACCCCCAACCCCCTCTGATTACCTGTTCCACCTCTTGGGCCCCCCACTTCCCCCTCCACCTGCTTGGCTAACAAGCCTTTAGTGGTGGGGCTGAGCCAGACTGGGCACCATCATTTGTGGCCATGGGGAAAGCCATCTTTATCACAGAATGATGCCTAATTTGCATATTGCTCTTTTATTAGATAGGATTACTTTTTATTTCAGTAAAAGCAATGGTTCTAAAATGTTTACAAATCCTTAAACTCTTCTTGCTTCAAAAGGTGGGGACTAATTTGCCTGATGACAAATGGGGAACCAGGGGTTGGTGCCAAGGGATGCATGGCTTGAATGGGGCCCAGACTTAGTGACTCACTTCTAACAAGTCAGAAGTGGAGGAAGTGGTGGCATGTCCAAGGGAGGCCAAGTCACAAAAGGTGTTGCTACCTCTGCCTCCCCTCTGTGGATGGTCACTCTGAGGGAAACAGGTGCCATATTGTGAGGACACTCAAGCAGCTTGTGGAGTGGCCCAATGCAGAGGAACTGAGGACTTCCACACACAGCCAGAACTTGCCAGTCATGTGAGTGAGACATCAAGGAGGAGTCTTCCCATCCACATCTTGACTGTAACCTCATGAGAGGCCCTGAGCTGGAGTTTCTCAGTTAAGGCACTTACTGACCTATAAATGGTTCCTGACCTATCAAAATATGAGATCATAAATATGTGTGTTTTTTTTCAAACCACCAAGTTTTGGGGTAATGTATAACACAGCAGTAGATAACTAAAACACTGGCCTTGAATAGTCATGTATAATTTTCAGAATTTTTATTCTTTTCAACAAGGCCCATTATTTTTTCACAAATGTTATTAGAAATTCTATATGTGGCTTCATCATTTTGAATATTTTAACATACAATTTTATTTTATTACTATTTTTTAAAACTTCTTTTATTTTTTTAAATATATTTTTATTGATTTCAGAGAGAAAGAGAGGAGAGAGAGATAGAAACATTCATGATGAGAGAGAATCATTGATTGGCTGCCTCAAGCCTATAACTTGGGCATATGCCCTTGACTCAAATTGAACCTGGAACCCTTAAGTCCTATTTTCTATCCACTGAATCAAACTAGCTAGGACTTAACATATGATTTTAAATCTCTTTAAAAGGGTTCTGTTATCTTACAGTTTTCAGGGGACAAACTCTGTCTCTTCTGTGTATTGACTTCTCATGGTGGTTCATTTCTTTGGGTTGTTTTATCATTTCTGACTCTGAACTCATTTGAAGTGACTCTGAGGTCATGGATCTGTCCCTGTGCACAGATTCACATGTGCCTATGGGGTCCAGTGGCTTTCATCAGTTTGGATGAGTTGTGTAAATTTCTGGCTTCTGGTCTCATAGCCGATAGATAGTGAGGCCATGGACTCCATATCCATGCATGACACACTTCCTTAAAGTGACCTTGGACTCCATGTGTGAAACAACCTTGGGTTGCACATTTCTTATGGTTGACTCTATACACCCATGACTGGGAAAAATAATGTTTCCTTAAAGTGACCTTAGAAGGTAGGGTGTGGTTTCTTGAGTTATCTTTGCACTGATTGGCGACTTCTGACTTTATCCAGGAAGTTTATTTCCAGCTCCTGGCACCAAATGAATGTATGAACATGAGGCCTCATCTTCCATTCCCACCCAGACATTAATCTCCAGCATCAGAGTCTTTCCTAGACCCAGCGAGGCATTCCCCTTAGGTTCCTGCTCATCTAGCATTGAATAAACACTTTCTTGAGATGCCTAAGGATTTCCCTTCTTGCTTTCGAGTTTAGCCATGTATTTAAATTATATAATTTTCCAGCACTTCTATGTTAATGTGGGACAAGGATATTTCACACATTGGATTTCACAAGTCTACCCTATTAGGCAGAAAGAAGTCCTGCTGAATCTCCTCCATGTGTCACATTTTTGTGTAATTATACCCATGCTGGCTGCACAAGATTTTTTATTTTATTCCTCTCATTTAATGTCACAATAAAAATTATTAAATTTTCCCACGATTGTTAAAACTCTGTGTAAATGGAATTTTGATGGCTGTAAACTACCCCATCAGATGGATGCACCCTAATCTACTTAAAATTCCCCCTTTGTCAGACATTGCATTTTTCACTGCACCGTTACTGAATGGGAACTCCTATTGTCTTTTGTGCTCTGGAGAAGAGAGATGTTTCAGTATTTCAGTTTTAGAACTGATTTTTAGAGCTGAGGGTGGAAGGAGGTGAAATGACGTTTCCATGGTCATACAGTCAGTCAGAGGCAGAAGGAGGCATGCAGGGCGGCTCAACTCCTACTAGGCTAGAACTCTTAGGAGTGACACTGACACGTGCCACCCTCTCTTTAGTAATAAGGTGCTCGAAGATCGTGTAATTGCGGCCACATTCTCTATGACCCAGGTCTGTGCATGAGAACCGCCAGGTGGCTTCTCTGACAGCAGGTTTTCCTGGAGTGCATCCCCAAAAACATAAGACAAAATGACAAGCCGCCACTTAAGACCCAAGCCCCTCCCAACACACAAACACATAAAATTTTACTCTGTGTTGTCTGAACAAGCTCTTTCCAGTCTACCTTAGCTCCCTTCCTTCTCTCTGATGACTACCAGAATGGTACAACTATGGATTTTTTCCCTTTTGAAAGTCTAGCATCTCAAAAACACCACTCACCGAGATAACCTCATTTAATTCTATTGTCTCAATAAATTTTATTTAAGCCTAACATAAAATAACCCCAAACATCTATGCTTGCTTGCAGAACCTCTCTACAAGGTCTGTTTTCCCAAGAAGACTTTCACTCTCTTATTTGACACATCATGACTAACACTACTCCTAATACAGTATGTTTTGCTAACACATTAATACCCAAATTTGTGTCGGATACTCTTGAACACCAACCTACATACTCTGAGGGGAGAGCAACAGTGCCTTATGTCATGAATAGTGGTTTACTATACTATGTCACTTACAATAGCCTACCTGTGGGCCCAGGTATTTGTGCAAAACCCAGCTGCCTTTCCTTCCTCTTTTGCTAAAACAGATGCTTCAGCCTAGTCCTGGGCATCTCACCACGTGCCAGCCTTCTCCCTGAAGCCCAGCTCAGCGGCCGCCACACAGCATGCCGTGGGTCCCAGAAGGACACAGCGAGCATGGCTGGGCCATTTCCACCATGAACAGCTGCTTGTTTGCTGTGGAGAAGAGAGGCCTCAGGGTTAGAAGGGACCAAACTGCTCAGCCTTTAATGTTTCTGCAAAATTATCTTGTTGACAAGTGCGGCATTATAAATTTGAATCCATTAGCTAAAAGGATCCATAAATATTTGAATAATGGCCTTTTTAGAGTTTTACCAGTCTATCAAACTTGTCAGATGTCCACTTTTTACAGTTTTCTGACTGCTGGAAAGAAAAGGGCTGAGCTAAATCTTATGGATGGTTTCTAGATATGGGTATTTTATCCTGGCTTTCAGAATGAAAAATGCTTTGTCAAGTGGAAGTTGATTAACAAAACCTGTTAGTATCTGCGAGTTATGGCAGAGGAGGCTCTGTCCACTAAAACATGCTCCCCGTCCTGGCAGTGGCATCTGGCCAGCGGGGGCTTCCAGTCCTGGCCTGCAACCAGGACTGGCCAGATGATAAGTTCTGGCCAATCAAATGTACACAGATGTGACCTGAGTCCCATACAGTCCAGAGAGGAGTTTTATGGATCCTGTATATCTTCTCTGTTATCCTCTATCTCTATCTCTATCTCTATCTCTATCTCTATCTCTATCTCTATCTCTATCTCTATCTCTCTAGCTACAAAATTTAGAAAGTAAGAATTCTGAAGCAGAGAATCATGGAGCCCTAAGCTAGAAACTTACATTCTGAGCCACTTCCGGGATAAAGTAATCCACATGCGAACCAGGGCTGCCAACATCCATCTGTTGCATGAAGGAAAGTGCACTGCTACTGAATTTATCTGTGGATATTTTGAAATTGGGTTCAGCAGCTAGCAATACCCCAACTAGTAAAGTGACCTATCTTAAGTTCAAATAACAAAGCCACTGATATTCCCCCGGAATTTGGAGTTTCAGATATCTTTATATCTGTTGTTTTCAAACCAACTCCTAAATACTGAAATAGTGACCCCTAAGCGTGTTCCCAAAATGTGGGTACAGCCTTGCTTTGTGGTGTTCTGTCAGATGATGATGAGTTTACCAAGACTGCCTATGGGGACACCTTGGCACCTGGCAAAGACACCAGGTAGGCATTGAATATTTCATTATGCCACCTGCTTGTCTGATTTCTAGAGAATCGACATTCTGACCCCATCAGAGAGTTCCTCCTCACACTGTTGCCTTGGTGGCATTGATTGTGGGTCATTACAAACATTCTATCCCTATTTCTAAGCTTTCTTAAGTCTATCAATAGCTTCAGCAGTTCCCATTAGAGCTTCATCCCACAACCCCTCCTGAACCATCACCATATTCAGAAAAACACTTTGGTGTCACTCTCTGTGTTTGTGGGACTATTTAAATAGTTTACACCCTATGGAACTTTTTCTACCTGCCAAGGACTATGCTTGATGCTCCATCAACATTATTCCTGTTAATTCTTATAACAAGCCTATAGGATTTATCCCACTATCTCCAGGACACTGAGAATTAGAGGGGTTAACCAACTTGCTAAAGGTTACACAGCTGGTAAGTGGTAAAACCATGGGTTTCAACCAAAATCTGCCCTGTTCCAAAGCCATGTGCTGTGGGGACCTCACAGGGAACACGGTAAACGTCCACATGAAAAGTTGATTTTATAACTCAGAGTTGATTTTATAATTCTCAACCTTCGGGGTCAAATAATTCTTTACTGCGGGGCCATCTTTGCACAGTGGCGTGTTTGGCAGCACCCCTGGCCTCCACATCCTCGATGCTAATAGCGCCCTCTCCCTGTTGTGACAACCAGAAGTGTTTCCAGATATTTCCAAGGGTTCCCAGGGGACAGTATTACCCCCAGTAGAGAACCAGCATCATAGCCTAATGTTAAAAATAGATTTTTACCTCCTGCAGAGTTGATGCAGAGAGTTCCTTCTGAAAGAAAATTATGTAAGTGACCATGTCTCCATTTTCGCTGTGGCTGCCAAGAAGCTCAAGGAAAAAAAATCAGTGTAGAATCTAGTGAATAGGTGTCCCCAAAGTGCTGTGCAATTTCCATTTATCATCTCTAATTCTCGATGCATTCTCTTTCCCATCGCTTTCTTCATTCCCCTACCTGCATGCCCCGACCTAGTATGTCATCTCCTGTTCAAAACTATTTGAAATACTTTCCAGAAGATCCAAGGTATAAATATAAACACATTTTCCCACTGATTTTGAAATCAACTTTCTTGATTATTTGATGAAGGCTGGATTTTCCTAGGAATAATACATATTCCCGTGTTTTTTAAAAAATATTTTCAAGAATTCTTTCTGCTATTACAAAACTCAAAGTTGGGTTAAAAAATTGAACTTTATTGGTATTTTCTGGCTCTCAGAATCATATTTTGAAATAGGTTCAGGAATAATAGAATAATAGAAATAAATTTTTTTTTTTAGTTAGAAAAGCTTTGCAAATCGTTTTTTCCCACATTTTCCCACTGTAAATGCTGAAAATTACTGTTTCATTAAAACATTTTTATTACTCAGTTAATAAGGAGAATTTGTTATGGTAAAGTGGGTACCTCTCTAAGATACTTTCCCTAAGATTTTTCTGCGACTCCTGCTCAAAACTGATGCTCAGTGACAGCTTCTACCAGTGGAGAGACTCCTCTTTAGAATTCTACCACATGTTTTCACAAATGAATTTTCCAGTCTGTCAATTACTGGGGAGATAAAAATTGGGGCCAGAACAAAGGATGACTCAGAGGCTCATTTGGAAATTTGGGATTTCTGGGTCTGCTTTGACAGATTCAGAAGAGGCAAAACATTTCCTGTAAATACCATCACCGGGACGGATTCTTGCTCTCTCACTCCCCCATCAAACAGAAATCTATACTGTGCCTTGAGTTGAGCCCCAGAGAAATTATCAATATTCACACATCTGGCACAAATCTGTTGGAAGGGAAAAAAAAACATTATGCCATCTGTATTTCTTCCATCGTTTTATAGCACAGCCCCAGTCCCTCACAGTCATTTTGTCACACAGTCTTGTAAATATAAAGTTATATTACTCCTTGGCTTGTTTGAGGACACTGTTCATCATAAAGGGAGGATGAGGAGATGATGTCACTGCCAGGAAAGAAAAAAAAAAAAAAAAAAGACACAGCTCGCCTTTCCCAATCCCCCACCTTCCCTGGAGGATGGAGGAGCCAAATTTCATCAAGTTTGGCACAGTTGTAGGAATTAACATGACTGAAATGTATGCCAGATTTCAAAACAATTTCTAACAGTTTTTGTGAGACCGTGTAAGCAACTGAAAATTGACATGTTGTGTTGTGCCCGAGTCAGCCAACTGCTGTCACTGCATAATTAGATTTTCCTGCATGAGAGGAGAGTTTCCTTTAAAAAATTATGAAATAAGGCAGAAGCTAATATAGAGCAGAAGAGGGTCTGTTATTTGCAAAGAGGTAGCCTTCCACCACAGGATGACTTTGGACACACACTCACGTGCACCCAAGAGAGGCCCGTGGCCGCGGCTTTCCGTGCTTCATATGCATGCGGTGCTCTATGCGAAGGGAAGAGGGCTCACAGCGCAGGCCAGATGGAAGTGGGCCCACTTGGATGCTCCAGGAGTGGCTGCGACCCAGAACCGAGAACAGCTTTGGAGCCGGTGAAAGTGCGGTTACTTTCTTCTGACACAGGATAATAGATGTGGCCGAGTCTGCTGGGTGCCCCCAATATTTATTCTCCCCTTTATCAATTGTGACAGTAGTTTTTGCTCATCACAAGGCCACCCAGCTAAAGGCTACATTCCCCAGGCTATCTTGCATGTCAGTGTAACCATATAATTGGGTTCTGGCCAATGAGACAGGAACAGAATGAACGTTTCCAAATTCCATGCCATGTCCATCACAGGAAAGATGTGTTCCCTCCATTGTCTCCCCTCCCGTCTTCCTGAGGGCAGGAGTAGAAGCATGGCCATAAGCCATCTTGGACCACACGGATGAGGGCTGCACCCTAGACGTGGCAGAACCTAAGGTAAAAGAGCCACATCCCTCACATGTTTGAGTTGCAGGCTGATCTTCAGCGGCCTCTGGAGTATTGCATAAGAGAGAGGCCAGTTACTGTTCTTGTTCAAGCCATTGTAATTTTGGATCTAATAGCAGCATTTTCTGTATCCTAACCAATACTAGACACTCGGAAATGACCTTCAGAGTTTATCAGAGCCAGGTATTTCCAGGCAAGAGAGTGTTTATACACCAGGACTCATGTATCTTTGCTTCCCAATCATCTTCTTCAAAATAGACTTTTCCCCAAAGATCTTATCTTTATGGGAAGGCAACATGTGACTCAAATCATTCATTTATTCCTTTAGAATCAGGTTATTACCATTAGTAGCCTTTTATAAAGGAAGAAAATGTAGCTTAGAGAGGTGAAGTAACTGGACTCAAATTACTTGGCAAATAGTTTTTCTGAGTGTGTGTGCGTGTGTGTGTGTGTGTTTACATAGTATACTCATGTGGAATAAGTTCTTAGCACACAGAAAGGCATATCACAATCATTTGTTAAATGACTACATAATTGAAATAAAGCAGTAGAATCAAGACTGGATGGTGAACAAAAATAGATTCAGAGGCAGAGCAACATCAAACAGACTGTCAAATTACAGCAACAAGGACAGGGACATTGGGGTGGGGGGAGAGGTAACAGATCAGTCATGGGACTTTTATGCATGCAAAAAAGCATAACCAATGGACACAAAACACTGGGGGATAGGAGAGGCGGGAGGAAGGGCAGGGGGAAAAAGAGATATATGTACTAATCTTTGTAAAGTTTTATGTAATAATAATTTTTTAAAAAATTAAAAAAAAACACACACACACAAAAAAACGAGCAAACAAGTCCTAACCGGTTTGGCTCAGTGGATAGAGCATCGGCCTGTGGACTGAAGGGTCCCAGGTTCGATTCCGGTCAAGGGCATGTACCTTGGTTGCGGGCACATCCCCAGTAGGAGGTGTGCAGGAGGCAGCTGATTGATATTTCCCTCTCATCAGTGTTTCTAGCTCTCTATCCCTCTCCCTTCCTCTCTGTAAAAAATCAATAAAATATATTTAAAAAAAAAAAAAAAAAAAAGACTGGATCTCAGATCTGCTGATTTTAAATTCTACACAATCTTTGCTCCCTGATTATGTTTTAAATTAGGCTTTTTTGAGTTGGACTTCTGAGTTAAAATTTCAGCATATTAAAAAAATAATAGTAATTTAAAAATTTTTAAATAAATTTGACATCAAGATTTTTGTGTGTGGCGGATAACCGAAACCCTTAACTCAAATGGGCTTAATTACTCGTGGGGCCTTCTTGGCTTGTTACTGGAAAGTCCGCTGGCAAAACTAGTTTTGTTCTGGCTTGATGCTGGGGCTGGACAATGCTCCCAACATGCACTCACCATCGTTCAGCACAGTCTCCTCCAGGCTGGCTTTACTCCCAGGCTCCATCTGATATCAAAATGGCAGCCAGCCTATATCTCACCCCATTTAATTCCAACAGAAAGGAGCCCTAGTTTATGATGATCTTCTAGGCCTATCTGTCAATCAATAACTATAGCCTACTAGGGGCCTGGTGCACAAAAATTTGTGCACTCGGGGGGTCCCTCAGCCCAGCCTGTGCCCTCTCACAGTCTGGGACCCATCAGGGGATGTCCACCTGCTGGCATACCTGGCCAGCCTGGGTGCCGGACTGATGGCTGTTTGAAGGCTGGCCAAACCCCCCAGTGTCTACCCTCACCCCATTGGGGTGTGGCAAGCCTGGGTGATGGGCTGAAGGCTGTTTTCAGGCTGCCCACAGCCCCTTCAGGTTTTGAGTCCCTACTGGGGTGCCTGGGCAGCCTGAGTGAGGAGTTGAGAGCCGTTTTCAGGCTTCCCACAGTCCCTTCAGGGTTCAAGTCCCTATTGGGGTACATGACCAGCCTGGGTAAGGGGCTGAGGGCCGTTTTCAGGATTTCGGGCTGCCCACAGCTCCCACTGACCCAAGGTCCCAGCGAGGCTGGCTGGAATCAGGTTTCTGAGGTTTATTTATCTTCTATAATTGAAACACTGTTGCTTTGAGCCAAGGCCTAGGCAGGTAAGGAAGCCTCCTGTTTGTTTCAGCTCCGTGGCTTCTATAATTGAAACATTGTTACCTGAGCAAAGGCTCAGCCAGCCTAGGCAGGCAGTTGCAATGGAAGCCTGCTATTTACTCTAGCTCTGTGGCTGCTGGCCACCATCTTGGCTGGGTTAATTTGCATATAGCCACTCTGATTGGCTGGTGGGCATGGCTAAAGCATCCCGGAGAGGCAGTTAATTTGCATATTACTCTTTTATTACATTAGATAGGATTCAGAGCTCTGATTGGCCAGGTATGAATCACCCCTTACATCCCAACCTGGACACAGACTCTAAGAGTAGAGGTCAACCAGAATGTGTCCCTAAAAAACAAAAAATGGGTATGGGCTAGGTAGCAATTATAAGTGCTTGCTGCAAGGCTCCTTATATACTCAAAGCTGCTCATCATAGATATCTAAATTTATGTTTTATTACTTCCCTTCCATCTTTGGTCTAAACTATTATTTCTTTGGTCCTTTGCACATACTCAGAAATATGCATACACAAACAGTACACACACACATATACACACACATACTCATCCCTCTGCCTATATTTTTAACCTGTTTCAATTTTGCACCTTAGTTGTCCTAAGAGGTGATCACAGGATGAATTTAAATGATTTAAAGTCCCATGTTTCCTATGCTTGATAGGATCAATCTCCCCAGACATATTTTGCAAATACCATTAGTCTAGATGGTCATATCAAAGTAGAAGGCACACCCAGATTTTGACTAAGGAAATTTCAGCAGTCAAATTCAAAGCAAGGATAATAACAGGGAACTAAGAAAGACAGGTTCCTACTGTGAACTGAAAATGCACTGGACATTAATTTGGTCTCATATCTCATTTGGTCTCCCAACAACCTCCCAATAAATAGGGGTTTAAAACAATAGCTGTGTAATATTGTCACAATTTGATGGTTTGACTAAAGTTTCTCTGGTGGTTTTATTTAGGCTCATTTATGCAAATGCAGTCAACTAGATGGACAGGTATGCTGAATATTCAACACGGCCTCACATGTCTTGTAGACACTGCTGGCTGTCATCTAGAGCCCCTTGGTTTTCTTCCATGTGTTCACTCCTGTAAACCAAACTGGCTTTCTTTTAACGTGGTGGTCTCAGGGCAGAGTGCCAATGGGACAGTCCACAATGGGTTAGTGCCTATGGAGCCTCAGCTTGAGCAGCTCATACCAGTGACATTCCATTGGCCAAAGCAAGTCACATGACCAAGGCCAGCATTCACCTGGATAGGGACTTAGACTCTGTCTCTTAATAAGAGGTGAAGCAAAGAACTTGTGGTGGTTTGTAACCTGTCACAGAGACTTTAAATAGGGCAACATGTGGAAACCAAGAGGCAGAATTAAGAATCAAATTCAGGTTTGAATGCCCCTATACTCTCAGGACACCACAATGTCTCAGAATAACCCAAGAATGATGAATTTCCATAATCACTCAGATGTATGCTTTTCATCTTGCAACACACATTAGAGTCTCTATCATATAACTAGCATGGCTTCTAGCTCTGGGGTAGGGCATTGTACAAAACAACCAAAGACTCTGCCTTCAGAAAGCCTAGAACACGTAATGATGTCAGATTAATGGGATGAGGGTAACGGAAGGCGGGGGAAATCTTTAGATTGATTGGTCGGGAAAAGTTTCTATTGGGAAGCCTGAAACAAGAATGGGGAGATGAAGGCACAAAGCATCCGAGAAATGTAAAATCTCCAGGCACTAAAAAGCTTGGTGTCAGGAGGACAGAAATAAAAACCACTGTGGCTAGAGCAGAGAGAGCAAGAGATAGGCTGTAGGGGGAGCACTGTGAGTGATGGGAAGAAATAAGCTTATGGGAACTCAGAGGCCAGAGATTTTATTTGAATTGAAATAGGAAGCAATTGGAGCATCCTGAGCAGGGGGTTGACGTGATCTAATTTACGTCTGACCTTGAAAAAACTTGATAAGACACCGCAGTTCTAGCTGCTATGAAGTATGTAGATTACAGAGCAGCAAGCCAGGAAGCAAGCTCAGCTGGAGGGCTGTATGCCTGGAGTCACAATGGCCTTGGAGGGAAGAGGAGGTTCTGCCTTATGCTTTGGTATATGGGCTTATAAGACTTTTTTATGGATTTCTCATGGGATGGAGGTTAGTAAAGATAGACTACTACAAACAAGAGTTGAGAATATTAGCAAATACCACTCACTGGGGCCATAAAGGGTGAGTCTACTTCATTATGAGGTTGCATGTCTTTGTTTTGCCTTGTTTTCAAAGAGCATGAATAGGAGTCTTTTTTATTATTATTTTCAAACTCACACAGGTGTGGGAGGTGACAAGGACAAATGCTTTAATGATGGGCAAAGGGAGGAGCAGGAAATTTGGAAATGAATACTTAACTGGTTGCTGAGAATGCTTTATATCCATTATTCCCAATCATGTTCTCTGATTAGAATGCAGGCATTTGCCTGTAAACTAATAGGTAATCAAATCTAATAATGAGAAAAGAAGAGATGTTTATATGGATACTTAGTGGATGATACATCCAAATATAGTACAATAATCATGGAAACAGTATGATTACTCAATAAAATTGAGACATAGTAGTTTCTCCCAATCTCCTTTACAATTCTTTATCTCCCCAGACCTCTACTCAGTCATTTTTTCTGATGCACATTGTCCCATGAATGGAGTGAACATCTAGCCTTTTATGTACACTTTTTATTCTCAAAATATCTAAATCAACCTGCATCATTCAGGAGGCAACATCATCTTGTCAAGGCAGCAGACCTAGATCCCCATCCTGCCTAATAAATTACACTCTGAGACTTAATTCCCTGTTGTCTACATATTTTTCCTGCATAAAGCTCCCCCAAACAATAAATCATCTTTCTGTCTTGCCCATCATGTATGGGCTCATTACTTCACACATCATAATTATAATCAACGAACAAAACTCAAGAAAAAAATCTGAACAATGAAATGGTACTTTTTTTTCTGAACATCAGTGCAACTCTGTATGATTAAAGCTTGTAATAATATAGATGGGTGCTTTGGATAATTTCCATGTAGCTCTTCTAAATTTTGCAGATATTCTTAACAGGTCCAACTACATAAGGAGGAAAAAAATAGCTCTTTTTGCCTTTAAGACTTTGAAGTCTGATTTTTTAAGTGCACAGATAACTTTAATACCTAAATTGAAAAATGAGATGAATATCCTTAGGGAAAAAGGAGCTTATTGCTGCCTCCCTGAAGTTCATCAAATGTTGTCACATATTTCTCTAACATTTTTGACTTGGTTAAGTGCAAATTTAGGTGAACACACTCTTTTTCCCAGGGTTCATGGCAACAGAAATATAATATGTATTTTATGATTAATGAGTGTAGCTCTATAACCTCCTCAATCTTAAGCAAACGGTACTTCCTGGAGGCAGAGGACTGGACAAAAGGACCTCCCACTTCCATTATTTCATGATCTGGTTGCCATTAACTTTCGAAGTGCTCACTCCGCACTCCTGCTTGGGTATATCTGTGGCACAGAATAAGTTGAAATCTCCACTCTAAGAATTTAAATCCTCAACAATAGTGCACATCCCCCTCCACAACTATGGAGAACATGCAAACTAAGAATTAAGCAAATGGGTGAATGTTAATAAAGCTCAGCTTTAGTCATATCAATTAAGTTATTATATAAGTTGGAAAATCAGTGTGACAATTCACATGATAACTGAAACACAGCAATGAATATAAGTCCAAATTCTTGTTCATTATGTGAGTTTTGACAGCACCATCTAATTCATTGATAGTAGACCAGATCCCCTTGCCAATCTCACTTTTTATTTCATGGTTATCATGGATGCCATGTCATGTGACTTGTGGCTCTCAGGGAAACGCTGGCAGTAGCTCTTACACCATGATGAAACCTGTGTAGACTATGGAGCTTCTGAAAAGTTGACTCTAAATACCAGACTGCCTCTAAGAGGGCTGACTATGAAAAATGTGAACATCAACCAATAAAAAGAAAACTATGAACATCTTACTCTATATTATAAAATACTTCCCTAAGTCTTTGTCTCCTATTTGTTACGTGAGTAAGAAGTTTAATTACTTTATGCCTCAGTTAACTTATTTGCTAAATTATGGGGTTGTAGTAAGGATTCAATGAGTTAACACTTGCAAAATGCTTAGGGCGGTATTTGGTAAGTGTTAAGTATTAGTGCTGTTGGAGCTGCTGTGATTATTATTATTTCTTCACTTAGTGAGCTTTTATTCATCCTTTCTGGCTCAACTGTTTAAGCTCTCCTCTTGAATTCTGTTTTAAACAAATTCTAAAAACAAGCTGAAAACTGACTGGATATTAATAATATTAAGCAATTACCATTATTAATTATCCAAGCTGTGATAATGTTTATTTTAAGAGTCCTTTCCTTTTGAAGATATATACTGAAATAGTCACAGATGACATGTCTGGGATTTTTTTCAAAATATTCTTGGGTGGGTGGAAATTTGGATAAAACAAGATAGAGTGAGAGTTGAAGATTGTTGGGGTTGCATGTAGGCTTGTGCTGAAGTTGTACTTTAAGTGTGTTTACTATTTCTTAATTATGCAAACAGGCTAAAGGTGAATAATTCCCTCTGTGCCAAAAAATGGAATTATATTTCTTCTGTTTCCCCTAAGATTGACACCTGTGAACTTTTTGTTGTTGTTGTTGTTATCTGTGAGAGCAGATATATTTCTTTGGAGAATGTGTTTATTCGTTGTTTATTAGATTATATCTTTTATATAGGATATACATAGGTTGTAACACATACTTTCAATGGTTAATTAATCAGCAAAAAATGGAATTATTGTATGTGTTTTGTAGTAACTGTAACACGAATAATCATATTAGTAATAGTTAATACTTAATGAATGCTTATTTCCTTGCCACTATGAATGTTAATTTATGTGGAGTTACTTCACTTATTTTTTGCAGAATGTTATGGGGTGAGGCACATGTTCTAAAACATCACAGTGGTGCAGTTATCAACAAGGAAGCTTAGTGGGGTGAAGTACTTTACTCGTGATCACATGGTCAACCACAAAGCCAAGGCTAACCCCAGATCTTCCAAACTTCAAAACCCAAGTCCTTAACCTCCGCCATCTGGCACTTTCCTTATGGGTCAGATACAGTGGGTGACTCAAAATAAGAATAAAATATGACCCCTTTCCATAAGAAGCATTATAAAGACCTGAAAGTAAGTCAAATGGCTACAGAGAGATGGATGAGAGCAGAAAAGATTTCCTGGACACAATGAGATAATCACTGGCTAGAATGGCTGAGTTCAGACAAGTGTGAGAACAAGTCAAGACAGGAAAACAGGACAACCAAAAGTCTAGAGCAAAGATTCCTACCCAGTGGTCCAGCCAAACCTTTGTTTGATCTGCATATGGTTCAAAATATTTTGAAGAACTTGCCAACATTCCAAACTCATAAAACTCCACATATAAATCTATATTTCTGGTGTTTAAAATAAGTCAGAAGGTTTGCCAATGCTGGGGTCATGTTTCTATGTAGTCATTAGAAGTTCTGAGTCAGGGGACAGGTTTGCTGAATCCAGTGTTTTGGAGAGTATCACAGAGACTGCATTTAAAACAGAAGATGCTAGAATCAGAAATAGGTCAAAATAATGAGGTCCTGGTCATCTCAGAGGCAAAGGGAATAGAATGAACGGGGGGGGGGGGCTCATGAATAGAAGTGGCAACATAACTTGGTGACAGGATGACTTACGGAGAAAAGGTATGTGACTTATACCAAATCATAACGGGTCAGGTTATTTAAACCTCCATGATTGGAAGACTGAGAGGTTGTGGGAGAGATCTTTGCTGCGTCAGGATCATTAGAAACCTGGGGAAATATTGATTTTATATTGGAATATATTGGGAGATGGTGACACCACTGATTAGCACAGAAAATTGTTTAAAATCAACATGTGGAATCCATATTGATGTCTTGTAGATACATAGAGATAAGGAAACAGCACTTGTGTAAGAGGCAGGACATGCAGATAGTGGAAAACTGTTCAGTTCTAGACTGACTGCTTCCAAAGACACAGATATGGTCTTCCTCTGTCCAGGGAAGAATTGTACCGTGAGGTCAGAGGAAAGTGGTATACAACGAGCTATAGATGCTCACAACTAGTGTCCACCTGATGAAGCCAGAGTAAAGGAATGATTATGTGTCCAAAAGAAATTTCTTGAAAGTATCACATCTTGAACCATATCATGAAGAAAGAGTGGTTACAGCACAAGAATGCAGAAGCAAGAGAACAAAGTTTGCATTGATTCACCCAGTATTTGATGAGTGCCTGCTAAGTGAAAAACACACACAGTGTGTCTCTCCATTGCTTTATTCTTCCTCAGAACACTTGGCAATGCCAGATACAATGTAGTGCATTACTAGTATATATGTGCTTATTTGCTTGATCTCTGTCTCCCTCTGGACCACGCAAGCTCCCAAGACTTATCTCTTGTTTATCAGGATATCCCCAAAGCTTAGAACTTTCCAGAAGCACAGTAAGTTCTCAGTAAATGTTGTTGGAAAGTGTGCATCCTAACTGAGCTCACAGCCCAAGGTGGGCAGAGAACTGAACAGTGTGAGTGTACACGGGCAGGAGAGCACGGAGATAAGGCCCTGGCACGTCCACAGAAACAAGAGCTGTTGCAACGCCCCTGCCTCACAGAAGGAGAAACACGAGAGTTTATTCTCTTTGTATGATTGCTAAACAGATTGTTCTGAAAGGCATGCAACCCAAGGCGAAAAGGATGAGGAAATTGCTTCATTTTTCCTTTCCTCTCCAGCTAACACACATCTACAAAGAAATGTGCCGTACACAATTTAGTGGTCCCTGGTGCCACTTGAATGGGGGTGGGGAGCAACAAGCTGGAGGTGAGAGTGACCACATCATTCCCAGGCTGCACAGGGTCATCTCAACCTTGGTGACTTAAGACACTGGATGAGATTTTAAAGTGTACATATGTGTGTGTGCACGTGTGTGTGTGTGTGCACGTGTGTGAGTTTGTTGTGTGTTCACTACGAGCTCATTCCCATCCTCATGAAGAACACCAGCGGACAGACATTACACACCTCACCTCTGCCCGTCACACTGGCAGGGCCCACCCCACCCAAAGGCTTCCGTGGCAAGAGCCTGTGGGCGATGCTGACTTCTCCATGGAGGAAAGGACCTAAATTAGACTTCTATAAAAGGAATATCACGTATTTATTTCCACAATAACATCCAGGAAAAGCGTTAGTCAAGAAGCAAGCAATTGGGTGAATAAATAAGCTAGTCTTTGTGCTCATCAATTAAGTTATTACATCAGTTGGAAAACCAGTGAATTATAATACAGATGTTTAATGAAACACTGCTGAGCCTATAAGTCAAACTCCTATTTTGTGGTGTGATTTTGGCTGCATGGTTTTGTGTGTGTTAAACCGTATTTATTAGCTGATACCCATTATTATTTTGAGCAAGGTATAATTCAGTTGTCAGGCTCCATCGCAGGCAAGGAGATTTAATCAGTAAGAGCTGCGTTGCTACTGAGTATAAAACAATGTGGGCTTCAGGAAGCAATCACGGCAGTGTGAAAAAATGGGATTAATTAGTATTGTATAAGAACAGGCAGTGTGCTCATTAAAACCTTGTGAGGTGGCTCTTGATAAACTGCCACTTGATAGGGCCGCATTAATGTGACAAGGCAAAGACTTCATTTCCAAATCCTTCCTGATTGTATCTCACTTTTAAGTTACCTGGGATGACCCTCCTTGGCATTCCGAACACAAAGATCAAAATGACTGCCAGGCCCAGGCCGGAGAGCCACCTGCACCGGGACGCCCAGTGTGGACAGGGAGGCGGCAGAGACAACTTTTTTTGAACTCGCAGTCAAACGCGAATCAATATCTGCAAATGAGGCCGCACCTCGGGTGGTAGTTTTGCATTCGCACTCGGCAGGTCCAGCCGAAACTAATTTGACAATTGGCAACCCACCTTAATGAAGGCCACGTACAGATGCCCCGTTGGTTTGTTTACCGGATGCAGGCGGTGTTGGAGATGTCCAGGCAGAGGAAGCAGGGACTGCAGAGTGGCAGGCAGGCGGGAGGGGGGGGACTGCAGGCTGGGGACAGCAGGAGGAAAGGCGGAGAAAAGCAGGCCCCGGAGAGGGAGAGCCTGCTCCCGCCAGCACCCCTCAGTGCCCATGACTGATGCTTTGGGCTTCCCAAATGCTTCTCTTAGTTCCTAAAATGCATAGGTATTTTTTTTGCTTTGTATTTTTTTTGCAGATGTTTCACAAAGCATCTGTTGGATGTACTTTAGACCCGTTTCCCTCATGGGCATCCAATTTGATTGTCTTTCAAACCTGAGCTCTCTGGGTGGTGTCTTCACGCTGAAGTCATTTTGCAGGGAGAAGGGCAGGGAAAGGGAAGGGGGAGGGCTCTGAGGAAATGCCTTCTGAGCAGTTCACTGGGTTCATAGTTCCCTGGAAGGATGTCTCAGACTGCTGGCTTTAGCTAACATGGCTTGTAAGGCGACTCTACGTAGAACCGGTATTTGTTAGGAGGTGTATTTCTAGGACCAAAAGGGCTGTTCAGAACTCCCCATCCTCTCACACAACTATCATATATATAACCCCTCACCGGCAGGTTAAAAGAATGCTTTCTGCCATGAAGCTCAAGTGTCTGCTCACAATGATAGCTTGTTTGCAATTGAACTTGGGTAATTCCACTGCAGAAGTCAGACTCCCTGAGCAGGTCAGGCGGGAATACGAACGCTGCTTTATCCAGTGATGTGCTGCAATATTGTTCACTTAAACCCTAACATCTCCCTGTTGTGGTCCGAGCTGCATGATGTAATGCAATATGACAGCCATTGAATTAATAGAAAATGGAATTCGGCTCTCAAAATTTCACACAAAATAAAGGCACAGAGACAGACAAAACGAAAAGGAGAAAGACAGACAAGGAAACACCTTTGATGTGGTCTCCGTGGCCGCAGGAGCCTGTCTATGTGGGAAAGCACCCGGAGCATTACACAGCCCCACCGTCGTATTTACTCCTCCGGAGGACCACGTGGTGAGCATGTTCCTATTTTGTTTCTTTTATTTCAGCCAAGTGAACTGAGTGGAGGTGATATGCTGGACACTGCGAAGGTGCACACATCCCCATTTATGCATAACACAGTGAGAGGAAATGCCCTGCCCCCTCGGCTGGATGAGCGCCTCCTGCGAAGGCTCATGCACCCCTTCAGCCAGTGGCCTGATTTATAAGCCTGCCGTGGGAAAGAGGTGAGCTGGGTAATTTAAATCACTAGACCTCGCTAATGAACTAGGCCGGAGAGAAAGCACTTTCCACTGTACAGGCTCCATTTCACCTTCCTCATGTCCCACGTACTTTATCTCCAAGTTTCTACATTATTTATATAAAAAGGGAAATGGTTCTCTCGGAGGAAAAGGAGTGAGCAAAGGCTCGGTGCTGTTAAAGGAGCTCCCACAACTCACTGCCACCCAGCACCCTCGCGCAGGGCAACACAGTGAGGGCTGCTGGACTTGGCAAATAAAAATACCGAATGCCCAGTTCAATTAGAATATGACATGAGCAATAAATAATGCAACATTTCGGACCTATTTATACTAAACACTATTTGTTTAATCTGAAATTCAAATTGAACGGGGCACCCTGTATTTTACCTGGGAGAGGAGGCCTTCCTACCCCGGGGACGGCCGGGGTGCGATGTCAGGGGAAGACGCTCCACGAGCCTGGGAAACTGGCCACACATAGAAGCCTTCTGGACCCCGTGCTTCTCGGTGGAGCATTTCTATTCAGCAGATTACCGTAGGCTTCCCCGAGCTTTGAAATAAATGATCGGTCACTTTTCCCACACGGTTAAGCAAGTTTTAAATGATGTTTCCTCCATGGTAACCTCAACAAGATGTTCCCACTGTTGCATTTTGTATCAAGAAAATACACACTGGTTCTCAAACCTACGAACTCCTGGAACAACCACCACCACCAAATACCTTCCTCTCTCTCCATAGACTGCAGAGTCAAAAACAAGGATCCGTCCAAAGGAACTGAAGACAGATATTCACACCAACACCTGTGCTAACAAACACATGTACTCACTTGTCCACAGCAGCTCTGTCCACAACAACCAAAGGCAGAAACAAGCAAAAGGGCCATCAGCTGATGAATGGACAACGAAACTGCAGTCTCTATTTACAATGGGAGATGGTCCAGCCATTGAAAGGAACGCATGAGCCTTGAAAACACGGTGCCCAGTAAGAGAAACCGGACACCAAAGGTCACATCCTGTATGATTCCATTTCTATGAAACATCCAGAATAGGTAAATCTATAGAAACATAAAGCAGATGAGTGGTTGCCCACAGCCAGGAAGAAGGGGCCGGGAGCAGAGGATAGGGGAGGGACTGCTAGTAGGTGCAAGTTTCCTGTTGGGGTGAGAAGGATGTTTTGGAACTAAATGGTGGTGCCCTGGCGATTTGGCTCAGTGGATAGAGTGTCAGCCTGAGGACTGAAGGGTCCCGGGTTCGATTCCGGCTAAGGGCACATACCTAGGTTGCAGGCTTCTCCCCATCCAGGCCCTGGTCAGGGCTCATGCAGGAGGCAACCAATCGATGTGTTTCTCTCACATCGGTGTTTCTCTCTGTCTTTCCCTCTCTCTGAAAATCAATGAGAAAAAAAAAAATATCCTTGGGTAAGGATTTAAATAAATAAATAGATAAATAAATAAATAAAGGTGGTATTGCCCAGCATGGTCAGTGTATTAAATGCCAGTCAACTGTTCACTTTAAGATGGTTAATTTTACATTATGTCAATGACACCTCCACAAAAATAAACAAATAAAGGAGCAAAGAAAAAAATCACTGATCTTAATGAGCCAATGCAATTTGCTACTCTCCCTCTGAACTCCTTTCGGATTTATTAGCAGCTAGAGAAAGGCCTTCTCATTCCATAAAGCATAGCAACTGAGAGACATCACCACATAAGGACTTAGCTCAGCTAAGCTGGATGGAGACCCATAGGAAAGAGCCACTTCTGAGGGATTCCGAGCCTTTGTGTAAGTTAGGAAAAGGTGTCCCATCTGGGGCTGCTTGATGAGCTGAGCCCCGTTTACCACCCGGGCAGGGCCCCTATGGGCAGCCCCAGCCTTTGCTCTCATAGGCAGCACCCTTGCCCGCAATAGGCCATGTACTGTATGGTATTGTAATGGATCTTATGGGACTTCAATGTAATAATTCAATAGTCCTGCTGAAGAGCCAGACTTATTGGGTCTCTTATCAGCTAGCTCTGTGACTTTAGGCAATTCTTTAACCCCTATACGTCAATTATTATTATTTTTATTTTTTTAATCTTTTAAACAGGGATAATAATATCTACCTACCAGAGCTGCTGGGGGTGGGGCAGAATGGTTGTCTGTGCAGGGGTCCTCAAACTTTTAAACAGGGGGCCAGTTCACTGTCCCTCAGACCGTTGGAGGGCCAGGCTATAGTTAAAAAATAAAAAACTATGAACAAATTCCTATGCACACTGCACATATCTTATTTTAAGCAGGACAGGCAGCAGCGGCAAAAACACCCAGCAGGCCGGATAGATGTCCTCGGCGGGCCACATGTGGCCCTCGGGCCGTAGTTTGAGGATGCCTGGTTTAAAGCATTGAGCATAGTATATGACACCCACCAGAATGGCTAAAATTAAAGACTGGCAGTTGTAAAGACTGATGACATCTAGGGACAACTGAGCCCTTTCACGTGTCTGATGATAGTGTCACTGCACCCATACCACTGCTATGGAAAACCATTCAGTACTTTCTCATAAAGTTAAATCTATCTACGTTATGACTCAGCAATTCCACCCCTTGGTCTTTACCCAAAAGAAATTAAAGCTTATGTTAATAAAAAGATTTGTACAAAAATGGGCACTACTGCTTACTCACACTAGAAAAAATACACGGAAGCAACCCAAGTATCCATCAGCAGCAGACTGGATAAACATAGTGTGTGTTCATATAATGGAATAATACTCAGCAATAAAAAGGAATGAACTATGGATACACAGAGAAACTTGAAGAAATTTTAGAAATGTTATGCTCAACAAAAGAATCCACCCAGCTCCTGAACGAGATGTGCTTCATCATTCTATTTGTAATGACCTTCAAAAACAGACAAACTAATTTATGGGGATAGAAATCTGACTAGTCTTTGCCTTCAGGGTAAGGATGGGCTTGGCCAAGAGGGAAGTGGGGAGAGGAGTGCAGAGCATGCAAGAATGTTCTAAAAGATTTGGAAAAGGTTTTCTATAAAGGGCCAGATAATAATAGTAAATACTTTAGCCTTTGTGGTCCACATAAAATCTTTGTTATATATTCTTTTCTGTTTGTTTAATTTTTTAATAATGCTTTAAAATGTTAAAACCATTCTTAGCTCACAGGCCACAGGAGAACTCCCCCAGACTGTATTTGGCCCAGGGGCTGCAGGCTAGCCACCTCTACTGTGTAAAGGGTGTTGGTTACCCAGATGTACACATTTATCAGAACTCGTTGAACAATACACTTAAACCTTTGCAGTTTACTTTATGTAAGCATTTCTTAATAAAATAGAGAACAGTGCCAGGTAGTTGAGTTAGTATTCAAACATTAGCTTATATTATTCTGGCTTCACATAAATGATATACTGATTTAGTTTTAATTATAACCAAGAAATGATCATTCTTTCACATTGCATAATAATTCAAGCCATATATTTAAAGTCTCCATTATAATTTTCTCACTCCCTACCACTACCTCCATATACATCTCCATTCCCCTACCTGCAAAGAGAATTGGATTTTCTAGGACCACATCTCAAACCCAGGAACACTCCAATCCAAAAGACACATCCTCAGACCTCTCAGGGTCTTTGAACTTTAGTCAGAGAAACAGGCATCTGTAAAAACCAAACAGTTCCTCTCACCCAGGTAAGTACTAGCCCTCCTTCCACAAGCCCAGCTTGCCTTTGATTAGTGTACCACACGTTTCCCATTTAGAGCTCTTTCAATGGCAGCACTGAGAAGAGAACATCTTTGGAGGAGAAGTCCTTGCATCAAAAAGCTACCAGATAAGACTTCGAAGCATTTCCAAATGGAGAAGACCTGGTATCCAGAATATTTTCTGCACATTCTTATTGACTTATGTACATAGTGGCATCACTTTCACTCATGCTGAAGAGTACTCTGCATGGAATCACTGATTCAAAACTGCTGAGCAAAGCAGTATAGAGAGGATCATGAGGAAAGTGCCACATGGAGTGGAGAGGTCTCATCTGTTCCAGTAAGAGAAGTCCTGGTACTGGTGGTAATAGAAAATAAGAAAGCACTTTGCTAATTAAGCCCATAATAGGACATTGCAGTGTGGCCACCACAAACCAAATCATAAAACTCTTTCTTAAAATTCCCATCAGAATCTAAGCTAAGACTGTGGTGGATCCACAGTTTATAGCTAAATTTGCTTCCTCTGATGAAATTATCTCTCTCTCTTTTGCTTACTCCCTCACTCTACTCATTCAATTATATATAACTAGAGGCCCAGTGCACAAAAATTTGTGCACTTGGGGGGTCCCTCAGCCCAGCCTGTGCCCTCTCCCAGTCTGGGACTCCTCGGGGGATGTCCACCTCTGGGAATGGCATGCCTGAACAGCCTGGGTGAGGGGCTAATGGCCGTTTCAGGCTGCCCATAGCCCCTTCCAGGTTCAGGTCCCTACTGGGGTGCCTAGCCAGCCTGAGTGAGGGACAGAGGGCCATTTCAGGCTCCCCACAGCCCCTTCAGAGTTTGGGTCCCTACTGGGGTGCCTGGCTGGAAGCAGCTATCTGGGATTTATTTAACTTCTATAATTGAAACTTTGTTGCCTTGGTATTCCCCCCCTGCCCTCACTTGAAGCCTGGGTTGCCCCTGTCAACCCAAGGTACCAGCTCAGCAAGTATCTGGGGTTTGTTTATCTTTTAAACTTGAAACTTTGTAGCCTTGAGTAGAACTCAGGACCCACAGGGCCCTGGCTTCTTCCATTGCTTGGGGCAACTCCAGCTCCATGGCTGCTGCCATCTTAGTTGAGTTATTTTGCATATTTGTTCCTGATTGGTTGGTGGGTGTGGCTTGTGAGTATGATGCAGTGAGGGTTAATTTGCATATTATTCTTTTATTAGATTAGATAGTAGAGGCTCAGTGCATGAAATTCATGCACAGTGGGTGGGGGAGTGCCCCTAACCCTCACCTGCACCCTCTCCAATCTGGGACCTCTTGGGGGATGTCCAACTGCCAGTTATCCCTCTCACAATCCAGGACTGCTGGCTTTCTAACTGCTTCTGCCTGCCAACCTGATTTTCCCCTAACAGCTCCCCTGCCAGCTTGATTGATGCCTAACTGCTCCCCTACCAGCCTGATTGTCCCCAACTGCCCTCCCCTACTGGCCCAATTGCCCCCAACTGCCCCCCCCCCACTGGTGCACAAATTCATAAACTTGGCTTCTAATTTATGTATATATAAGCCTAAGCAATTGTCCAACTGTTCAACCATTCTACTGATAGCTATGATACACAATGACCACCAAGGGGCAGATGCTCCAACAGGTAGCTATGACACGCACTGACCATCAAGGGACAGATGGTCAACACAGGAGCTGCTGAGCTACAGTGACTTGGCAGCTGTTGTTCTCAGGTGACTCACCAGAACCAGAGAGGAGGGAGCCTGATTCTGGGGTGCATCACCCAAGAACTGCCCTCTCTCGCAATCCAGACCCCTCAGGGGATGTCAGAGAATCAGTTTGGCCCAATCACCACAGGCCAGGCCAAAGGACCACACCGGTACATGAATCTGTGCACCGAGTCTCTAGTATACATATAAATAGATCATTGGGATGAAAAGAAATAAATTGCCTAATTAGTGCAATTAATTTAATTGTATTGAACAATAATTTTTATATTTTTTATGTCTATACTAGGGGCCCGGTGCACAAAAATTTGTGCACTCAGGGAGGGGGGTCCCTCAGCCCAGCCTTCCCCTCTCACAGTCTGGGATGTCTTGGGGGATGTCCATCTGCTGGTGTGCCTGGTGAGGTGCTGATGGCTGTTTGCAGGCCGGCCAAGCCCCCCCCCTCCCCCACAGTGGGGACCCTCACCCCATTGGGGTGTGGCCAGCCTGGGTGAGGGGCTGAGGGCTGTTTTCAGGCTGCCCACAGTCTCTTCAGGGTTTAGGTCTCTACTGGGGTACCTGGGAAGCCTGGGTGAGGGGCTGAGGGCAGTTTCCAGGCTGTGCACAGCTCCCATTGACCCAAGGTCCCAGGGAGGCTGGCTGGAATTGGGTTTCTTGGATTTATTTATCTTCTATAATTGAAACACTCTTACCTAGACCGGGGCCCTAGGGAAGTAAGGAAGCCTCCTATTTGTTTCAGCTCCATGGCTTCTATAATTGAAACATTGTTACCGTGAGCAGAGGCTCAGCCAGCCTGGGCAGGCAGTTGCAACGGAAGCCTCCTATGTGCTCTAGCTCCATGGCTGCCAGCCTCCATCTTGGCTGGGTTAATTTGCATACAGCTGCTTTGATTGGCTGGTGGGCACAGCTTGGCTGGGGGCATGGCTTAGGTGTCTTGGAGTGATGGTCAATTTGCATATTACTCTTTTATTAGATTAGATATCCACTGTTGCCATACACTATTTGGAAATGGGAGAAAAGTGTGGGTCACTGCCTCCTTAGGAAGCCTGCAGTCCTGTCTGGCAGATGAGGTAGGCATCATCACCACCATCGTGGCATTCATCACCATTTTGGCAAAAAGTATTATTATGCCTGCCCCTGCCCTATACACTTTAGGTGCCCTGATTCACTTAATCCTCATCACAACCCTGAGAAAAATATATTATTTTTACACCCTTTCTACAGATGCAACAACTGAGGATGGTCAGAAGGTAAACAACTTGGCCAAGATCCAACCCCAAACAGTAAGCGATAGAGTTGGGTGAGAACGCAGCTCCACCAGACTCCAAATGTATGCTCTTAACCTGCATTTCCTATGCTTCCCAATGCAACTGAATACATGGACCAAGAAATAGTATCTAACATTACAGAAGAGCATCCAAGGTGACCAAGGGCTGGATGGAAAGACCTATAGATGAAGACTTCCCCTTCCCTTGAAAACAGGAGTAATCTCTGTGAATGCAAAGATAGGTGAGGATGGCATTTTATAAGGACATCCCAACTTATCTGGGATAGATTCCTGGAAACGTCAATAAAAAAAACATTAAATTCTCGCAAGGGAACTCCAGTCCAATTAAAACAGCTTCAATTCATTTGCTGTCAAGTATTACCTTTTTACAGATACCCTGATCTGTTAAAATTGATCCAAACATGATGAACATTTCAAAAAAATCACTCTTCCCAAAGGTGGGAACAGCGATATGTCACAGAACTTTGGGCAACTACTGTTATTACAGTGCTGTCAGGAATGCTGTAATTTTGCCTGGTAAATGGAGTCGGGGTACCATGTCTCTAATACAAGCTGGTGCATATTTTTTGTGTGTGGAGACTGTTGCGGGGAGAAGGGGCAGTAGGGATGAAGAAGTGCAAAATAAATCTAATGGAATATGTCCAGTCTAGAAACATCTAATCTGTTTCATTTCTCTCCTCTATGCTCAGGAACTAAGAACTAAATACCATATTTTCCAGCATATAAGATGACTTTTTAACCCAGGAAAATCTTCTCAAAAGATTTTCCTAGGAGGGTCGTCTTATACGCCTGGTGTAGTCTTATAGGGCGGGTGCTGAAACTTCCGAGCTGGACTGGAAAATCTGCGGTCACCGCATACGGTGAGGGGAGCTCAAAAATGGCTGCACTCCATTCATTTCAATGGAACCGGAGAGAGACTGCAAGTGTCTCTGGTCAGCTCCTTTTTGTGCTGCATACAGTCTCCGTTCGGACTTTTTAACCCAGGAAAATATTCTCAAAAGTTGGGTGTCGTCTTATACGCCCAGTCGCCTTACATGCTGGAAAATATGGTAACTTCCCTAAAAACTGCTGAAAGGGATATGGCTGGTAAACTGGCCCCATGGCTGGGAGGACCCTGGGTGGCCGAGGGCATCTCACCACTTCCCATTGGAGAGGAACTCTGAAGAGAGGAGTAGCTGTTCTCCATGGCCTCTGTTACTATGGCAACCTTCCCCTTTGTTTCTCTGGATCAGAGCTGCTGTCTCCTGTAGCTGGGGCACTCAGGTGAGGCAGCTGATGGCATTAGGAACATGAGGAAGTGGAAAAACAAAGCTGCTTGAACAAACACGTGCACACATCCTGACCCGGGGGGAGGCATTGTGAGGACAGGTTTCCAGACCTCTCACCTCTTTCTCTCAGAGCCAGTTGGCATCACATGTTTGCAGTTACTGTGGAATAATTGGTTGGGGAATCATTTTCACTTTATTCTGGCTGTCATTTGGATGGATGCCTTTCTTTACATTCTTTATGTTTCCTGAGGTACTCTGCTCTTCCTCACCCCATGGAGGGGGGTCCGTGTAAATGTCACTTCCTCCAACAGGCTCTCCTGGACCACATCACTCGCAGCATCCAGTCTGCTTCCTTCAGAGCAGTAAGTACAATCCATAACCATTGCATTGATTGGCTCATGTCCCTCAGTTTTTGCTCTGTCTCCCAAGTTAGATTACAAGCACCATGAGGACAGGGATGCTGATACCAAAGTGGTATCGAATTAAATGTACCATGCAGTTGGCCACAAATGAATATGTGTGGAATAAAGAATATGATAATTGTGACAATGTGGTTATTTATGATTCTGAGATACCAAGTATTGGTCTAGTGACTTAGGGACTCTCTCAGTTCTCCCAAATGAACAACCGACAACAGAGTCCTATTAAAATCAAAGAGCATGACCTGAGTCCCAACTCCATGTACTGTCATCAAAGTGTCTGCTTTGTTGCAGACCTCCCCACATCTTCAAGATATATTTGCAGTTGAGTCATATATTCACATCTGAGTAGAGGGATGACAGAATATAAAGTTGGGTTCAGGAATAAGGGGCAAATTAAACTGCTGCCAAACACCTATCAGGTTATTTTCCCACGGGCTTGAGACCGCAAGGAAGGGGGAAACCTCAGACCATATATTTACATCCTAAGTGCTAAGAGGGTGGATACAGGAAAGAAATCTCTACCATCTGAAGAGGGAAGAGAGCTGGTAGCATACATGAGACAAGAGGAAGTTCTGCAAATGGGCAGTGTCCTTCCCTAATCCACATGCTCTGTTTTCTAGAATTCCGTGGGATGGTTTGCTTTCTTGATCTCCTTGTATAAAAAGGTGTGGATGAAATCTATTAATTGGGGGCAGGGTGCATCCCTCTACCCTAGCAATTTTCACCCCATGTGCTGCAAGAGGTTTTTGTTTTGTTTTGTTTTGTTTGTTTTTGTTTTTGTTAGTCCTCACCTGAAGATATTTTTTCTATTGATTTATAGAGAGAGTGGAAGAGAGAGGGAAAGACAGAGAGAAACGTCGATGTGAGAGAGACACATATCAATTGGTTGCTTCCTGCATGCACCCAGATCAGGGCTGGGACAGGGAGGAGCCTGCAACCAAGGTATGTGCCCTTGACTGCAATAAAACCCAGGACCCTTTGGTCCATAGACCAATGCTCTATCCACTGAGCCAAACTGGCTAGGGCCTGCAAGAGCTTTTAAAGCATGCAGTACTTGGCTCTTTAGTAAGGGGCACTGACCTTTTCCTTAGATTGTCAAATAGAAAAGTGACAACAACCAACGCAACAATGACCATGTGATGTGACTGAATTAAAATTATACCTATTTTTTGTCAGTTCGGAAAATATTATGTTTTTTAGTGTGCCACCAATTTTAGTAATTAGTTTATTTGTGTCATGAGATGAAAAAGGTTGTAAATCGCTGACTAGAACGAATGAAGTCTGAACCAAAGGTTTGAACCAAACCATAAGGAAAACCCAAAATTAATTCGGGGTACTTTAACTGCAACATTTTCTTTTACAAATAAACCAAAAGTTTTCAATTTTTTTTTATAAACTATGTTATATTATTTTCCAAAGAAAGTGTGAATTTGCTCTGTAACTCAGAACAGAGTAAAATAGCACAACCAATACATGAGGGAGAATTCAGGTTCATTTATTCAGCATACATTTACTGAACACCTAATAGGTGCTAGCCTTTCTGTACTCAGGATATAGTGGTGAACTCAGTAGATTATATTGCTGGCCTCATGAATCTCAAATTCTAATGGAGGGAGACACACAAATATGGAAAATAAATAAATGTTCTCAAAAAAAGCAGACCCTAGGTTCTCTTAAATCAGGAGTTGGCAAACTGTGGCCCCCAGGCTGTTCCTGTAAATAAAGTTTTATTAAAACACTGCCATGCTCAGTGGTTCACACATCTCCTTTGGTGGCTTTTGTGCTACAACAGTGTTACGCAGTTGGGACACACACCTTGCGGTCCACAAATCCTAAAATATTGTTATCTGGCCTTTACAGGAAAAGATTCGCTAACTCTGTGGAGAAGCAAGAAGAGTGACATGTTGAGTGCCCAGAGTGGGGAGCTGAATAGAAGGTCTGGGAAGGACTCACTAGAGCCGTGGCATTTGAGTTGAAACCTGAGAGTAATGAGAAGAAACCAGCCATGGCAAACGAAGTGTTTTAGACAAACAGAACAGAATGGCAATTTTGGCTGTTTTTGTTCTTAGTCAAGCACTGCCTTCAAGGTGATGAACAAGTTACCAGGTTATGACATTAAGGAAACTTCATGCGATAAAATAAACACACACAGACCTTCCAGTGTGTTCCTGTGCAAGGTGGTAAAAGCATTTCCCAGGCCTCTCTGCATTGCCCGGAGGCCAATAGGCACCTCGGTAACAAAATGTGTCGCTGCCTTTGCGGATGACAGCCTTGAAATTGACCGTTCAAGGTTAGAGCCCCAAACGCTCCTCTCCTTGGGAACTCTTCCTCCTGGCTTTGTCTCCAATTGTGCTTCCTCCTACCTTCCTGCCTTTGTGCTGACCTAAGACATCTGCTTAGAACATTGCTGGGAATAACTTCTCCCAGAAAAGGTATTTCAATATCATTTGCAGAGACGCAGAGGATGGAGGCCAGTGACTCTCAGTGAATCAGGTACCCAGGGAGCCCCACCTGGCTAAGGGAGGGACCTCTAGCTCACCTCCACCCACTCCTGCAGTGCCTCTCACTGGTGACGGGGGATGCTTTGCTGGACAGACTGTTGTCCCTCTTCCATACGCTCTGTCTCCAGGTGCACTTCTTCTCAATGAAGGTTAAAACGCCCACTTCACCTTGTGTGCAGTATCTTACACAAACGGCCCTTTAGCTCTCGATGCTGCACTGGGTGGAAACGATTTCAGGCAGAAATGTGCATTAGCCTGTCCTTGTCGCTGTGACAAAGCTTCGGTTTCAGTTTTGCAGATATTTCCATGATGCTTGTGGTGGTCTTGGGTAGATAAATTAGTTCTGCTTTTCTCCTGATTGGCTTGCTGGCCCTCTTTGTAACTTTGCTTTGTATTCTCTCTGTTCAATACTTTTCAAAGTACTGAGAGTTTAAAGAGGTACAATAAATCCCCGATCCGTTTTTAATGACCACGGTGAGCCTGCTTGTAATATGTCAGTAAGCTGAACCTAAAAGCCAGTGGGGAATAGGCCATTTCTGCCTTAGTAATTGCCTCCACAGAAAGATTTATAATGTCATTATCTAAATCTACAAGAAATAACTCATAGAGCTGAAACACCCTAAAAAAATATTACAATTCTCTTAAAATCTAGTCATTCATAAATGCTAAATCATAAAACTTTTCCCAAGATGTTTTATGTTAAAAGTAAAACCCAGTAAAAAATATAAATGCGTGTTTCTTAATCAGATGCCTCGTGCTTTGTGTATCTGTTTGCAGCTTTGCAGTTTTCTGGGCTGTATTTTCAAACCCAGCATTCGCCTGCCGGAACCCCGACCAGGACAAGAAGCCGCCGTGTCTGAGAAGGCCTGTCTGCTCACCTTTTATCTCTGTCTGACAGCAGGCAGGGAGAGGAAGACGCTTCGTTAGTATGGCAATAAAATTAATTTCAGCAATAAAAGTCACCTTTTTCCTCCTAATTTCCCCACCAAAAAAAAAAAAGGAAAGAAAACACACAAAACTTTCTGCCAAATGCACCACTGGGCTGTTTTAGGCCATTTCTGCAGCTTCCTCTTCCCCGTCGCATTTCCAAATCAAAAGATCAGTCACTTCTTTCAAATAGCAGGAAACAGCCTCCCCAATTTGTCCAGTTTAATAAACCCTGGTCTTGCCGCGCCTCCTCGTCTCCCCAGGTCATAAAATAGGCACCATTTATACTAATTTCTGCAGAGCAAAAAGTGCTCTTCGGAGTAGAGGATCTATTACAGCATAAAAAGGACACTTGAGATGTTTTCCATAATTTGTAAAATCATATTTTCTCCCTTTAAATACAGAAATTTGGTGCCAATGTGAACACTGAAGCTCTTTCCAGGATCCCCTCTTTCCTCTATTAGCCTGCTCAAAATTGGGCTTTTATCTGCATTTTTAGCATCCAGGATGGCAGCTAAGCCTTTGCGTGTGTGTTGAGGTGGGGGGGGGGGGGCGGGGGGGGGGGAGGGGGAGGCTATTTAAAAGCATTTGGGAAAGAAAAGGAGTCCTGTGCTTTCTGTTTGCCTCTCCTATCGCCACCGTGTAGAGCCGGCCACCATCACTCCACGCCGTCGCTACTGCTGTCCATTGGACATCTCTGTCAGTGGCAACCGCCATGTATCTCAGGTTATCTTCACTCAACGTATCTAAGCTGACCTAGCCTTCCTCCCAGGAAAGTGCTGATCCCTACGAATGGTCCTACCTGTCCATCTGTTTCTTAGGAACCGTAACCCAGGTAGGAAGCAAGTACCTGTCTCCCTTTCTCTCATCACCCTCTTCCAAGTAATCACCCAGAAAAGCTCTACATGCAAATAGCTCCCAAATAGGAATATCATCGTGAATCACTACCACCACAGCCACCTTATTAATTTTTCACATGAACTAGCGCACCTACCTCCCAATGGTCCCTGCCCTTTAATCCCACACCAAACAAAAGCCAAGGAGAACTTCAAAAATGACCATCTTTTGAATGTGATCCCAAGCCTCTAAAATACCCTTTGGATAAAATGTAAAGTCCTTTTCATGGCTTCCTTCAAGATGTGAGCTTCGCTGACCTCTGTGGCTTCCCAGTATTGCTCTCTCCACCTCTGATCCATTCCAGCCATCCTGGTCATCTTCTGGTTCTTGGGGTGCATCCATGTTCCCTTATCTTGCTGCCTCCACACATGCTATTCCTCCTTTTCCTGCCTAATTCATAGTGTGGCCTCAGAGCATCCTTCCCACCAGTAAGCCCACGGGGTGGGAGAGCTTCTCTACACTGTCTTGTAAGCTTCATCTCCTCTAGAGCAACATCAGCACACCTGACATCACTTGCTAAATTCCTGGTCCCCTAATTGCTAAATCCCGGTCCCCCTATCGCTGCTTCATTCAGCATTGTATCCTCAGCTGCTAGTAAAGATGACCTCCATAAGTATTCGATGAATGAATTAATAGTAAACAGTTCCATAATTTATCTCCCTATGTCAATCATTACCCCATCCCTCCATCCCCTCAACAGCATCTATTGAAACTTGCTTATGCCATGTCTCATATTAAGCATTAGGATGAATTCAAGTTAAACTAGAACAGATAGTGCTCCTGGTAGGGAACCCTCCAAAAAAGTACATAAATAAGAAAATTTTAGGTGGTGATAAAGACTATGGAGAAAAGGCAGCAGAGTCATCCATGGCACTTCAGGAGGCGAGCTGTGAGCTGAGAGCCAAACACAGAGAAGGAACTAAACAGCAAACAATCGTGGTAAACAGGTCTAGCCAAAGGTCTAGCAAGTAGAGGCGTCCTTTAGTAGAAAAAAGATCTGTGCAATGAAGAAAGAGTATGGCCAGTGCATTGTGACTTGGGGCCTCAAATGAGGCAAGGTCAGGTCACATGAGGCCACAGAAGCTGCAGTATGAAGGGTGGGTTTTACGAAAGTTTATGGTAAACAATCTGATGGCTCTATGTGAGGCAACAATATGAGTGGACTTTCGTTTCCGAAGAATAAGCCTGTCTGCCTTTAAGAAAGTAGATTAAATGGGGGCCAGGAGTGAAAGCCAAGATCATTAGTAAGCTGTTTTAATTTAAATACAATCTTCAATGAGTCCCCATTGCCTATGCAATAAGCTCAAATTCCATCACCTGACATTAAGGTACCCTAAATCCTGGCCCCTGCGGCCCCAGTAGGCTCACTTCTATACACACCTTGGTGGTCATTACACTACAGCTGGTTGGCCCCTGGCATGTTGAACCCGTCTTAAATGTTTTCCCTCCAGGCTTTATCATAGCTGGTTTCTGCTTTTTCTAATTTCCCTAAGAGTATGTTCTCTCTCTCAAATCCCATCTTCCACATGCAGACTTCAGGGCACTCCAGGCCCCAGGAGACGTTCTTCCTCCTGAACAATGTGCCGGACTTTTTTTTTTTTTTTTAGCAGATGTACCTCTTGCCACCTCTTGGACTATTGCTTTGCATTATCACTTACCTCCTATTTTTGTCATTTCATTTTCCTTGTGTGCATCTGTCTTATCTCCCCAACCACAGTGTGAAACCCCTGAGGGCAAAGAGTGTTCTTCTGCTTCTGTGGATTTACCAGAGCCTGGCACCCGCCATACCCACCCGGCTCTGCACGTTAATCTGCTGCAGAGGCGACGCTAATGCCTTGTCAGAGCCCAGAGAGACGCTGAGTAGCCTCATGATGAGGTGAGTCAAGGAGTTGGAAGTTGGAGAGATGTTTTTAAAGATTCTTTTTTAATAGTTTCTTTCCTGGAAGCCTCTTTGCTATAAAAAGCACCATGCTTGAAGAGGAATCAGATCTGGAATGTGAAATAAGCTCGATGTGCCATTGATCATTGGCTCCAAACTTCTAATCTTCCTTGAGATCAAAGATTTAGAACTAAGCCCCTCTGAAGGGGAAGCTTAAAGAAGACCAGGGAGGCAAATGTGGCATGCTTGGCACGGCCCTGGGTAAATTAGATGTTCACAGGATATGAGGTCTGAAGACTGATAGTAGATAATAGGATTGAGGATGGAGGAAGGTAAGGTGGGGTGAGAAGAGAAAGAAGCCAGCATAGACTATTGCATCACCTGGGGGGACCCCCTGCCAGGACACAGCCATGCGCTGGGTGTATGGAGAACTGGCCTCTGGTTGCTCATTTCTTGCCATGTGTCCTCACTTTTGTGGGCAGGAGATGCTATTGACAAGGTGCGGCATTTAATGTGGAATAACAGAAAGATAAGAAGCATGACTGACTGGATCACAGGAATGGTATTTCTGTCCTTTAGGGGTCATTTCCTGTGTTTATCAAACCAAAAGTCCCTGGAAGGGACGTGGAAAGTCACATGGAGGGAAGGTACGAGATCTCCAATCAACCATGGATGGAACATGGAACTGGTGACTATTAGGAAATAGCATTTATTATCTAAGACTTTTTTTCTAAGATAAAGAAAGAGGTCATCCAAGAATGGAGGGAAGGAGTCTCAAACTGCTTCCCTGGGATTAGGGAGAAGCTAGAACCCCTGGTGACATCTTATGGATCTAGAGATCTAGAAGATTCTGTTAATTGTGCAAACTTGAGAGCAGGTTTCTCCAATCTTGGTACTATTGACATTTGGGGCTAAATGACCCTCTGTCATGGGGTCCATCCTGTGCCCTGTAGGATGCTTAGCAGCAACACTGGCCTTTACCCATTGACGCCTGTAGCACTCCCATCCCAGTATGAAAGCCAAAAATGTCTTCAGACATTGCTAAGTGTCCCCTGGTGGGGGGAACAGGGGGCAAAACCACCTCCAGTTAGAAACCTCTGGGCTACAGGCAGACTTAGGTTTAAATTTCGGGTTTGATGCATCCTCATCTGTAAGATGAGGGTGAATGTCAGCCACCCTAAAGAGTTTTGGGGGAATATTGACTGGATATGTTGTGTAAACCATGAGCTCGGTATGGTACACAGTAAAGGCTCACTAGATAATAGCCATCACTATTACTGTCATTACTCAGTGGTCATGGCCCCGGGCAGATAATCCCATATTCTGAATACTAGTTTTAACTCTTTTCAAACAAAAACTCTTTTTTTCCATGTGATATTATTTTGTATCCCTGCTAATGAGGAATAATCTCTTATTACCGAATTTCTCACCAGTGAGCGCAAGGCCCCTGAATTCTCTTACCTTTACACACTACAAATAACTTGGGTGCTAAGGAAGTCTCCCAATATTTGCCTTCAAAAAAAGAAAAAGGAAAATGCTCGTTTTTTGGTTGGGTTTATTCTGCATGTTCAAGTTAATTCCCAAATAAATAGTAGACGAATGTCACGCACGCCAATTATCTAATTGTGTGGCTCATCCTCACTGAGAGCCTCCATGTTTTTGACATAAATAGTCATGAAGTGGTAAGTTTTCAGCATGATTGTCAGGCTGATTGCTGAGTGCCAGATTCCAGAGGTTAAAGAGGATTTCGCCTGGAAAATTACTTTCCCGTCTTCTAGTTGAGAAGGGAAAAATCACTCCAAGTAAATTACAATAAACTCCGTCCTCGTGTGGGCCCAGGTAATCCCCACCCAGTGTGTTAGAACCAGAGGTCCCACGAAGGAGCTGATGTGGGGAATGAGGTGTGGAACAGAGAAGAATTATTTATGGTTTGGTCCTTCCAGGGTTGACTTTGTTTTGTTTTGTTTTCAAACAGAGGAAGAGAGATGAATGAAAGAGGAGGAAAGGGTCTCTAACTGATAAACAAACCTTTTCTCTTGTATGTGAACTCACAGTGAAGGCTGCCAGCAAGACAGGTCTACCAGGACCTTTCCCAGTGGAACAACTGATTATGTATCATTGTAAATCTATTCACCTTTAACAGTTTCTTTCAGGGTGTTCCCCATTGCAAAAGGGGAGAGGCAGAAATCCTGAAATACATCTGCTTATGGGTCGGTCATCAAGATTGGGAAACATTTTATGCATTAGGGTCAGTCACACCATAAATGTTTTAGACATTGTGAGCTGCATACACTCTGTTGTGCCACTGCATTGTGCCACTGCAACACAAAAACAGCTGTACAAAGATGTGTAAGTGATGGGCGCAGCCGTGTTCCAATAAAACTTTATTTACAGAAAAAGGCAGCAGGCTGCGTTGGGTCCCAAAGCCTTGGTTTGCTGGTGCCTGATCAAGGTAATATCCCTGTGAATGGCTTATCTTGATACCAATGTCTTGATTATTATATCTGTCCTTTCAGTGTGTTTGTAACCCTTTTTGTGTAACTCCCCTTAGGGAAATAATGAATACATAGAGGCCTTTTCATTTCCAGATGACTGGACAGAATGATTGAGAAGGCTGCTCATTGTAACAGAATTATTCCAGTGTCTTTGCAGACTAAATAAGCCTCGTATGGAGCAGCACATTTAATTTAATTTTTTCCCTCCAAAAATAAAAAGCAGCCGTATTGAGAAATCCCATCACTCAACACTGGGAGGAAGCTCCTCCACGACTTCAGAGCTGCAGTAATTACTAGCCAGGAACCCCTGATGAGAAATGGAAAATGTACCAAAAAAACTAATAAAAACCCAGTCAATTGCTGTTAGATATCTCTAAATAGAATGCAGGAAAGAGACAAGGGAAATTACAGGGTCGTACCAGGCACCCAGCTCAAAAAGCAAGTCAGGAGGGAGGACTTGAAGAGGATGACGGCAGACAGAGAGCCCTGAGACACAGGAGAGATGGGGCACTTTCTGTTCAGATGTAGGTTTGGAACACCCTTCATAGCTCTTCTTTGCTGAGGCTAAGGACATGGGTCAAGAGAGCAGGAAGGAGGAAAGAAAGGAGCAAGAAAGGAAAAATATGCCACCATCTTGGAATTAGCCATACACATTGAAGTAGCTTACAATTTTAAACCAAAAGAAAAAAGAAGAGAGGAGAGAAGGAAGGAGGGAAGGAGAGAGAGAAGGAAGATGCAGAGAGATGACCTTCACCCAATTCTATCTGCATGATCTTAGGCACTCTCCCTACCTCCTCAGACTCTTCCCTGCTACATTTGGATAATGATGCTTACTGTGCAAGGCTGTTGTAGGACTGGACAATGATGTATGGAAGGAGCCTGCAACAGTGCCTGACATAGTGTAGGTGCTCAGTAAGAATTCATTTTCCTTCATTTATTTAGCATTATCATTATTCTGCTTCCATGGTGTCTGGTATAACATAAAGATTCAATAAATAAGCTAGCTGCCATTATTGTTACTTCTGTAAATGTTTACAGAATACATAAAATAATTCATGAATGGATAGAGGGATATGAAAGGAAGGAATGGAGAGGCAGCTCAGGGAGGAAGGACTGAGAGGAGAGGGAAGGTGAATAGATTTCATTTATATAATAAACTAGGGGCCTGGTGTACGAAATTCGTGCACTGAGGGGTTCCTCAGACTAGCCTAGCCCTTCTCACATATTGGGAGCCCTCAGGAGATGTCCTACTGATGGCTTAAGCCCACTCCCTGCTCCACATGAGGAACGGGCCTAAGCTGCAGTCTGGCCTCCCTTTGTGGGAGGTGACAAGGCTAATCAGGGGAAGCCATCAGCCCCATCACTCCGCCCCACAATCGCCGGCTCCGCCCCTTCCCAGGTTCCTGCTATTGATGGCTCTGCCCCTGGGCCCCCCCTGCCTCCCCCACCACCTGCCTGGCTAACAGACCTGGCTATTTCAGTTGGGACTAAGGATTTAGTTAATTTGCATATTCGCTCCTGATTAATTGGTGGGCATGGCTTGTGGGTATCTCAGAGAGATGGTTAATTTGCATATTACTATTTTATTAGATTAAATATTCCTGAAGGATTATTACGTGGCCATCATTATGAAGGGTATAAATTGATAAGACAGACTTAACCCCTCCCTTTCTGGAGTTTACAGTCTAGTAAGGAAAAGAAATGCTAAGTAATTATACATAAAAAGTGTTCATGCATTGAGAAAATAAATCATCAATGAAACTTTTCTAAGCAGATGACAATAAAACCAAGACCTAAAGATTAAATTGTAGCCATTGTTAGTAGTGGTGCTGACTCCATAATCATTCGCTAAATTTAGGGTAAACTTACAAGCATATAATTAAAAATATTTATAAAATTCAACCACTACAATATTTATTATTTTGAATTAAAATTAAACTCAGTAACATTCATGCATTCAATAAACATTTCTTGAGTAACTCAGTAAATAGATTCCGCCAACTGATGGCTTTGCACCTTGAAGTGAACATGAAAAGGGGTGGGAGTCAACCAAGATGAAACAGTTCTTAGCAATGTCCACAGAAGAAAGAACAAATGCGCATGTGAACAGCACAAATCTCTTTATGTTTCTACTTCAAACCCTGCAGGTTTATTTCAACCAAACGCCTTTGCTAACATTAATGTCATTACTGTCTGTCAATAAATGATAATGTTAGGATGTCTTTATTTGTTTTGTGAATTTTTTGACTCCCTCTTCTAGAATAGAAGCTCTCAAAGGGCAATGCGATTTTCTGTGTTAGCCCACGGGATCCCCCACACTTGACACATGCTAGGCACTCAATAAGCTGCTGTCGGGTGAATGCATAAATGAACGGGTAAATGTGTTTGCATTTCCCCCAAATATATTTGCATTACAGACTTGTAATTTCACACTGGGTTTAGTCAATGTTTTTTAACACACTGACACTTATAATCAAGACTCAGAGTCTTACTTATGCTAACAAATGCTGATTCTTCCTAATATACAGTATTGCTTTTCCCAGCTCTGAATATTAGCTTCTCATTCAATCTTTATGACACACACTTCTGAATAAATATAAAGGGTCCCCTGTGCAGAAGTGTCTATTGTAAAACTGATCACTACGATTCTATTTCATTAGGGGCTGGATACAGGATTAGAAATCTTCTGGGAAATAAAGAACCATGACAAGAGCATAAAAATAATTATGGGAGTGAAGCAATGCTCTGACAAAGTGCATGGGGCTCCACATGGTTAAAGCCCTGAAAGGGTCAAAAAGGGAGAGGTCAGAAGTAGCCAGTGTGGTCAACACAGTTGAGTGAAGGGCTTTTGCAATGGGGAAACACCCTTAAAGAACCAACAATCGTTGAATTGGCACATTTAAGTCATTTTGGCAACCAGAACAGCAACCCTGTCTCCTGAATAAGATACTGCTGCTCTAGCAGAACAAAGGAACATTAATGACACCGACTAACCTGTGTAATTATCACTTACACCTCTTTATTACCTTCCATATACTCCACGTGATGCATTACACATTCCATTAATTGTTAACATACACGCAAGTCAAGATCTTTTATTATGCGAGGTCATCAGTCAATGATAACAGAGATATTGATGTATTAGGCTTCTCATCAGAAGTTGAGCAATATTTCCATTCAAGATGATACATGGACCCTTAAAACATACTCAATAATATTGAGTCTCAGTCTTCTGTTGCTTTTCCCTGAATGTGCATTTAGACCTTTATACATCTATCCACCCACCCATTCATTAAACACAGCATTAATTTTCTACCCTTACGGCCAGGAACTGCCTGTCTGTCTTGTTCACTGGTGTATCCTGAATGACTAGAACATAATAGAAGCTGAATAAACTGTGGGGATTAAAAATGAAGATGTGGTAGGCAGATTTCTGAGATGGCTACAGGCTCTTCATTCCCAGGTGTTATTCTAGTGATAATATGACCTTACTAGTATATGGTAAAGGGAGTTTGCAGATATAATGAAGGCTAATAATAAGTCCACCTTTAAGATAAGAAGATTATCATGCAATCACATTAGAATGTTAAAAGCAGAGTTTTCTATGGCTGAGAAAGAAATGGGAAGGAAATGGGAACTCCTTTCAATGCAAAGGGAGTATTGAAAATACCTTATTGACTTTATTAAGATAGAATTGACATACAAAACACTTCACACACTTTGTGTGTACAAGCTGATGAGTTTGGACATATTCAAATAACCATGATGCCATCATCACAATCAATCATCAATAATAGAGATAGCCAATTCCTCTCAGAGTTTCCTTGTGTCCCTTTTTTTTTCTTTTGTAAGAACACTTAACATGAGATTTACCTTGTTAACAAAGGTTGAAGTGCACAGCACTGTATGGTTAGCACTGTTTTTAGCAGATCTCTAGAACTTATTCTTCTAGATAACTGAACTTTGTGTCCACTGAGTAACAGCACCTCATTTTCCCCAGCCTCAGCCCCAGCCTCTGCCAACCACTATTGTAAGTAATTTCTGCTTCTATGAGTCTCACTATTGTAGATACCTCATAAAAGTAGAAGCATGTACTATTTGTCCTTTTTGTACTGGATTATTTAATTTAGCATAATGTCTTCCAGGTTCATTCATGTTGCAAATGGCAAGACTTCCTTCTTTTAAAGGCTGAATAATATTGTATTGTTATGCATACAAATGAAGAGAACAATGAGAGGACAAGAGAATGGTCCCTGGGACTCAAAGTGACCACTAGCTAAAAGCCAGCAAGAAAGCAGGCATAACCAGTCCCACAACCACAGGAACATAATTCAGCCAACAACCTGAATAAGGCTTATGAGAGGATTCTTCCCCCAGGGCTCTGGATAAGACCCCAATCCAGGCAACACCAGGATTTCCATTTTTTTAAATAAAAGAAACAAAATTCTAATCACAGAACCAAATTGAGCCCACTTAGACTTCTAACCTACAAAACTAATTAATGCGCAAGTGTTCCTTTAAGCCACTAAATATGTGGTAATTTGTTAGGCATGATAGGAAACAGAGATTTGACAACATAATATTTTAATTGTCTAAAGTACTTACCTAAAAATAAATAGGTCAACTAAATAACAAAATCATGGGCAACATATATGACATCTGCAGAAACCCCAGATTTTCAAGGGGAGGGGAGGGGAAAGGGCTCTAAGTCCTTGGTGGGTCTGACTTAGCACAGGAGAGCAAAATGGTTGTCCACACACTTAACAACAGGAAGAATTCTAAATAGCCATCAGAAACTCACTAGAAAGCACAGTGGGCAAGTTTGAGGCAACATAGGAAATTCTATGACCACTCTAAGAGCCAGTGAGTACAAGAGACCAGTGTGAGTTCTGAAAGAGACAGTAGCTTTCTGGGCCACATGAATCCTCAATGGCAATGAGCCAAAGTCCCTTTCATTATGGGGCCCCATATGGAGGAGAAGTTGCTGGGAAGAGAATCAAAATTTAAAGTTCAGATAAAAAATGTGTATGTAGTTTCATATAAAAATGACAACAGAAAAGTACTGAGGTCAGATCCCTTGCAACATTACAAGAGAAAAAAGAGAACCAAGAACTAATAACATTCTTACAGAGATAAAAATACACCATAAAGACATGCTCACAAAACAGATAAAAACTGTAGCCTACTACATTATACAATAACATTATACAAGATGAGAAAAAAATCCAGCACAAATCAGAATTAGAAGATGAAGTAAAAGAACACACAAAATATTTATATGTAAGTATTATTTAAGAAATGAAAGCTAAACTAGAGAATAATACAAAATTAAAACAATCAATATAAGAATTGGCATAATATGCGATATGTTAAGATTAATAATAGGGTTAAAATGAATTTTTTTAAATAAAAGAAACAAAACAGGAGATAAAAATATGGAAAATGAAGATAAATATTAAAGCTAGGCTGAGAAGATCCAAAAAATGAGTGGACAAAAGGAGTCCCTAAAGAAGAAAATTAGTGCAAGGTAACAGAACGAATGTCAAAATATATCATTTAAGAAAACTTTTCTCAAATTAAAAAAATATACACATGTATGTGTAATTAAATATTGAATGGCTACACCAAAAACCTGAGAATAGTGACCTCAAATGATAATCGCTAAGATATATTCAAATAATATTAGTTGGACTTTAAATAAAGGAATATCATTTGAACATTTAAGTAAAAAGAAAAAATATTTACAAAGAAAATTATTGTCATGGGACTTTTTGACAGCAACATTTCGTGCCACAGAAAATGAAGTAACATACTTAAGATATTCAAGGAAAGAAGATGTGAGCCAATGAATTTTATAACTAGCAAAACTGTCTTCCAAGGGCACCTGCAAGAACACAAGTGGGGGAATCAGAACCTCCACACACCACAAATTTCAAGTACTCTGACTTGTGGGGACAAGAGCCACCAGTCCTAAGTGTATCAGACTCTGTGCAGAATCAGCAGAGGGGGAAAAAATGGAGTATCTGACCAACTTGAGGATAGGAAAAAAACCCTGAGCATTTCATAAAGAATCTACCGAGAAAGAACTTCAGATGACCAGGATGACCAGAGACATCTGCAAGAGGCCTGGTGTTGAAGACCAAACATATATTTTTAGGTTTAAGACTAAAGGAGGATTAAAGGGGAGAATATAGTTCCCAATGACCATGTGCTCAGATCATACAGATCTAGTTAACAATCATAAAAAATAGGAGAGAGTGTTGAATTGGTGTAAACATTTGAAAAATACTAGTAAGTTTAACTATTTTAAATAATCGTATTAGTGGTAGTGTCACTATTGTTATTCCAAGGTTGTCATGTCATCTGACATAAAGCAAATGAGTAATGATGTTTCATATTTTTATAGTCTAATTTTATCATCCCCTATGAACCCAAGCAAAATTCTCAGCAAGGAAGAAAAGAAAATAGAGATCCTATCTAATAAAAGAGTAATACACAATTTAGGTGTCACTCATCATAAAGATGGCTTCCCCCATGGCCACAGATGGCCACCCCATGGCCACAAGATGGCAGTGCCCAGTCCGGCTCAGCCCTGCCACTGAAGTGGTCAGGGCTGTTAGCCAGACAGGTGGCAGGGGAGAGGGGGGGCCGAGGGTTGGAACAGGCAATCAGAGGGGATTGGGGGTCCCCAGAGGCCTCAGGCATGGGCAAGGGTGGAGCCGGTGATCAGAAGGGGCAGGGGCAGAGCCGGTGATCAGAGGGGTATGAGGGTGCCCTACCCAGGCATAAGGCCTGGGCCAGAGGCCTCAGGCCTGGGCAGGGGCAAGGCCAGAGATCACAGGGGCCTGGGCTCCACAGAGCCAGCCATCAGAGGGGCAGGGGTGGAGCCTGCGATCGCAGGGGTCTGGCACTGGTAGAGTCAGCAAAGCAGGGGTCTGGGGGTCCCCTGCCCAGACCTGCATCCTAGGCCAGAGGCTACAGGCCTAAGCAGGGGTGAAGTGCATGATCAGAGTGAACTACAGAGGAAACATCTTTTCTTACCGCTCATTGGCTAAGCTCCCTGAATGCCACTGTTAATATTCTTAGTAACTTGAGTAATAAGAATCCAAAAAGGCATCTAGGGTTTTTCCACCACACTCCTGGAGAAAAAAAAATGAAGGTCCACTGCTGGAAGGCTAAAAAATGACATATCCTGCCCTAGCTGGTTTGGCTCAGTGCATAATGCCTCAGCCTGCTGACTGCAGGGTCTGGGTTAAATTCTGACCAAGGGCATGTACCTAGGTTGCAGGCTTCTCCCAGGCCAGGGCCCAGGTCAGGTCATATGCAGGAGGCAACAAATCAAAGTGTTCCTCTCACTTTGATGTTCCTCTCTGATTTTCCCTTCTCTTCCACATTCTCTAAAAATCAATGGAAACATATCCTCAGGTGAGGATAAAAAAGAAAGAAAGAAAGAAAGAAAGAAAGAAAGAAAGAAAGAAAGAAAGAAAGAAAGAAAGAAAGAAAGAAAGAAAGATCATATCCTATGAAAGACACATCTTGAAAATGCCTAAAGAAAGCTGTTGTTTCTTCATGGTGAAGGGACTGGAGTATGTGTTGATGAAAATACCTTGGTGGCTGTGGTGACTGGCAGTGGCTGCAGCAGTGGGGTGATGGGGCTGGTGGCTTCCCCTGATTAGCCTGGTCACCTCCCACAAAGAGAGGCCAAACTGTGGCTTAGGCCCGCTCCCCAAGGGGAGCAGGGAGCAGGCCTAAGCCATCAGTAGGACACCCCCTGAGGGCTCCCAGTATGTGAGAAGGGGCAGGCTGGGCTAAGGAACCTTCTCCCCCCAGTGCATAAATTTCGTGCACTGGGCCCCTAGTCCTCATCTTATATAATAAAACCCTAATATACAAATCAACCAAGCAGAACAGCTGGGGTCGCTATGATGCACACTGAGCACCAGGGGGCATATGGTCAATGCAGGAGCTGCCCCCTGGTGGTCACTGTCTCCCACAGGAGGAGCACCGCTCAGCCAGAAGCCAGGCTCTCAGTTGGCGAGCTCAGCAGCAGAGGTAAGAAGCTCTCCAATCTCCGCTGCAGATAGGCTGTAAGGAGTGAGGGGTCCTGAACTGCGAGAGGGCACAGGCCCGGCTGAGGGACAACCGCCCCCCCCCCCACAAGCCCAGTGGACAAAATTTTGTGCACTGGGCCTCTAGTATTTAATAAAAGAGTAATATGCAAATTGATCATCACAAGATGGCTTCCCCCATGTGGTCAAAAATGGCCACCACAAGATGGCCAGCAAAGAAGGGCAGTTGGAGGAGGACCCAGGACTACAGGGCAGGACAGTTGGGGGGGACTAGGCTGGCAGAGGAGGACATTTTGGGGGGGACCAGGCTGGCAGAGGAGGGCAGTTTGGGGAGGGGACCCAGGACTGCAGGGGAGGACAGTTGGGAGGGACCCAGACCTGAAAGAGAGGACAGTTGGGGGGAGGAGGGTAGTTAGGGGAAATCATGCTGGCACAGAATCAGTTAGGCATTGATCAGGCTGGCATGGGAGTGGATAGGGACAATCGGCAGGCGAGTGGTCGGGAGCCAGCAGTCCTGCATTATGAAAGGGATGTCTGACTGCCAGTTTAGGCCTGATCCCTGGGATCAGGCCTAAACTGGCAGTCAGACATCCCTCAAGGGGTCCCAGATTGGAAAGGGTGCAGGTTAGGCTGAGGGACACCACCCCCACGCCCCACTCCCACTCCATGCACTAATTTCATGCACTGAGCCTCTAGTATAATATAAAAGAGGTTTGGCAAATCCCTGAATTTGAGGTGAAAGGATCAATAGGAACTTTTATGGCATTTTTTCTTCTTCTTCGCTCTGTACACTGTGAAAACCTAAAACCAATAATAAAACAAGTAAAATGAGCATGTCTAGGATACACTCTCTTATTAAACCAGAGAGTGAAGGGCCTATCAGAGTCATGGCAGAAGGACTCAGGAGTCAACTTGTAAAGGCTCCTCCTGGTGAAAATAGAATAATTTGAGCTTCTATAATAATTGCAATGGATTGAAAGCTATGATTATGTTATAATGACATTAATAATAATAAAAATAATGGTCTCTGGAGGATGCTAGAGAACCAATTCAGCCTCTGAAAAAAAAGAAAAAAAGAATGCAGGATTCATCCTGCCTTTCCTATATGAACTTTTAAAAACTTCCAGGAACTCAAATGGAATATGAAGCAAAGTATCTCTTAAAATGTATTTCTAGTCATACATAAAAGGCAATGATTCAACCAGAATATCAACATTTTAGGAGCCACCCCGTGAATTCTCAGATGTAGGCACTGCACTTTAGCAGATACTATATAGGCATTGCACATTATTTTCATAGAAAGAAAGATGACCAAACATTCTGTGTCTCCTGATGAATGAACACACTGCCTCCAGGAGTCTTGCCAGAGAAACTATACTCAAGTCTGATCAAGACTCTGGATTCAGCTGTCATTTTGCAGGAAATACAACAGACAGAGGAATGTGCTGATCTGCACCAAAGGATGCAATTTCAAAGCCCAGACTGTGGGAAACTACAGGATAAGTGGCCTGGGTCTTCCATCAATAAACTGCACTGAAAATAAAGCGGTGTGTGTGGGGGGGGGAGGGGGTACTTGTAGATTAAGTGGAACTTAAAAGACATCCAAAAAATAAGAAGAAGAAAGGCACAGCCCAGGGATGCACACTAGTGATAAAAGTTCTAAAAACTCAAGGAAATTACCACTATAAAATTTGAGATAAGAAGTCATCAAATGTTCTTGCATTAAACACTTTTTTAGACTTTGAGTGCCAGACAGTGTCTGTTGTAACAACTCTGCTGTTATACCATGAAAACAGCCATAGATAGTAAGTAAATGGATGGGTGTGGCTGTGTCCCAATAAAACTTTATTTACAAAAACAGTTAGCAAGACCAATCCCCGGTCAGGATCATGTTTACTTTGGAAGAGAGATGGTGACTTGAGACCAGGATAGACTACATGAAGGGATTTCTGAAGTGACAAGCAGAATTCTTGTTAGTTTTTGTTTTTTTGTTTTTTTAGCAGGGTGGTTGTTTATTATACGGGTTTTCAGCTTATATTATTGCAGTAAGCTATGTAATTCTGACATATGGCTTTTTACTATCTGTGTTTTATCTATAAGAATAAATGCATAATATGCTTATTAGACCAGACATCCTTCCAATGTCCTTCTGGACAACCTTCCAGACAAAGCCAGGGTGAGGGAGGGATCCAGGCAGTCGCTGAAGCTGTGAAAGCCTACTTTGCACAAATTTCGTGCATGGGGCCTCTAGTTTTACAATAAAAGATAATATTGAGTGATTCAGGCAGAATGACTGAAGAGCTACTATTCAGTTTTGGTATGAAAGATTACAACTGCCTTCTCTTCATATAATACTTTTTCTTCAAAAAAGCCAGGTTAGCCATGCAAATAGCCTAGTGAGAAAGTCTGGTCCTGGTAGCATGCCAGAATTTGACTCTAGTTTCATGGATACTAACTGTGATGGTTAGTATTTGATCAAATACCAATCTAAATACCATGGTGAGGGTATCTTTTAGATGTGCTTAACATTTAAATCAGCCCAATGTGAATAAAGCCTTACCTCCATCGTGTGGTGGGCCCTGTCTAATCAGTCAAAGGCCTTCAAAGAACAGAGGCTGAGGTTCCCTGAGGAAGAGGGATTTCTGCCTCCACGTGACCTACAGGCTTATCTCTTCTCTGGGTCTCCAATATTTCAAACTTCACCTCGTAATCACATGGGCCAGCTCCTTAAAATACACAACCTATTGGCTGTTTCTCTGAAAAACCCTCATACAATAACTGAGTAATCTTGAACAGGTTATCTACCTTGCCCAGGTCTGGGTACTTCATTGCTAAAGTGGGACAACAATTCTAACAAATTCAAAAAAATGGTAGTTTCCACCTCATGACCATGAAGATGAAAACCACACGCTGGGGGTGGTGGATGAGCAAAAGCGAGGGAACCTGTGTTCTGATGCCGTCACTTAGCCATCACACCTGGTCGTGAGAGCAACCTGAGGTACAACCTAATACATCTAACCCTAACCTTCATCGTGATAGTCAAGCACAAAGCAACAGACAGAATAATGAGCTAATAGGTTGTACCTGGAAACGTGCCTAGAACATAGGTATTGTTATCATTGCCGTTATGTGATGCCCTCCATGCTCTGTGTCCCACCATGGCTCCAGACACTGACACCCACAGCCTGGAAGCCAGAGGAAGGAAATGTGTCTCCCTCAGGCATCCAATGAACTTTCTAGTCTTGGCTGTCAATGGGCCATGGAAAATACAGATCTAGCTTACGCCAGTTAAGACACAGGCCTGATACTGAGGGTTGGGGTTAGGGTTACCTGATATAGCAAATAAAAATATAGGTGCCCTGTGAAATTTGAATTGCAGGTAAACAATGAATTGTTTTTAGTATATTATGTCCCAGGCAATATTTTGGAGACAGTTGTACAAAAAAAAAAAAAAAAAAAAAAAAACCCACAGCATTGATGATCTGAAATTCAAATTTCATTGGGTGGCCTATATTTTACCTGACAACCCTAGGTGGGGCCCAGAGCTAAGGGGTTGGCAGGGGGACTGTGATTCATGAGATGAAATTCTAGGTCTGTCTTACTGAAAGCAGGTGAGTGAATGTTTGGGAGGGTGGGACACACACACACACACACACACACACACACACTCACATGTATCTTAGCCAAACATCTCATTTTTTTGAACTAAAACAACTTTAAAAACTAAAAGCTGAATATCATACACACACACACACACACACACACAGAGTAAGGATCTGAAAATGCAGGATGTAAAGCATTTTTTAAAATCCTACTTATATAAGATGGTTGTAACTAACCACATTGATGTTTATACCAAGAAAAAAAAAAAGCCCTCTCAATTTCTTTTCCTCCAGTCATTCCATTGCTGGATGAAACCCCCAATAAGGCATAAAGGAAATCACAGCAAAGAGTATAAAGATTCAGAAAGAATATAATTATATGATAGGGGTGTGTGTGTGTGTGTGTGTGTGTGTGTGTGTGTGCTGTTAGCTTACACAGATCTATCTCTTCCTTAAAAGTAGATTGCATAAAGAAAATCTCTCATTTCATTGAAAACAATAATTATGTCAGTTATACTAAGAAAAGGATTATAATACTCAGAATTTGGAATACTTGGTAGCTCACAGTTTCATATTCTGCATGTCTGTTGCAAACTAGAATATTCTGGTATGATTTATGGCAGTGTGCATGTGTGTGCATACATATATACACATAGATACACATTATTTCCTCATTTCTCCCTGGTCTTAGCCTGTGATCCACATGGATCTAGCAAAACTCCGCTGTGAAGACATGATAGGAATTAACAATATTATGTGGGTTTCAATGGTCTTAAATTAGACAGCTCTTAGGATGCCAGGATTCAGGTCCTTTGATTTTATGTAACTGACAACTTCTGCATTAGTCAGACAGACTCCGTGGCAATTAACTAAGAACAAAAGGCATCTAGTACTGACATTGGTGCAAATACATATAGGATATGCAGTTAATTCTCTCCCTTTACAAATCCCAGCCTAAGAGTAGCCTCAATCCTCTCGTCCTTTGTGCAAACTCAAGCTTCGTGATAATGAGGGAATTGAATTGGGCTCTTTAAAAATGAGATATTCCACAACAGACAAAGGGATTTGACATATGACAACTAAAAATTATTTTTGTTTTAAAAAGAAACTGATAGAAAACCTGTTTTTTAAACCACCAGCATTGAATGAGAGACGTTGCATTCATTCATATTTCCACTCATTCACCCCGTATTAATTGACTGTCTGTTTTTGCCAGGCACTGATCACCGAGCAGGGTATAGTGTCCACCCCTCTGGGAAGAGACTGGACCCCTCTGGACCATCAGGGCTGCTCTGTGCCCACAAGACGTGAGGGCTTCATGTGCTTTTTTTCTTATCCACCGAGAAAATGCTGAGATGCTCGTTATAGGAAATGTAAATGTTTTATGCCTTTGTTTGGTGAATGCACCCCTCTCCTACACAACACTATTTTAGGTGAGGTACAGGTGAACACTTTTGAAATTTTATTAGTTATATTTTATTTTTTATCAATGTCTAGCTTTCGTATAGGTTTTCTATTTTTTTTTTTTTTATAATAGACTAGAGGCCCAATGCACAAAATTTGTGCATGGGTAGGGTCCCAAGGCCTGGCCAGCAGTCAAGGCCAATCTGTGGGGCAATTGGCAGGGTGAGTAGGGTGGGGAAGGGGGGCACTTGCCTTGGCTGGCCTGGCACCGCCCACTCACAGCCTCTACCCCCTGTTGTTGCTGATCGCCTCCCTCTGCAGGGTGACCAGTGGGGCAATCGGGGGTCCCTACTGGCACGCACCTTATCTGGCCTGGGGCCTGTGGGCTGTGGGCAGCTCCTGCATTGAGTGTCTACCCCCTGGTGGTCAGTGCACATCATAGTGACCAGTCTTTCCAAGGTCATTCCACCATTTGGTTGATTTGCATATTAAGCTTTTATTATATAGGATGTTAAAGTTAGTTAATACAGAGAAAAAAGGCTAAGTACAAAAATCAGAGCTTGCACATGGATATGTGTAACTTTGGCTGCAAGTGACTGGATTCCAGCGACCACAGGAAGTATCTTGCCCGCCCGCATTCCTCCTGGCGGGTCTGCTGGTGCTCAGATTCCTTTCATTTGGGACAAAGTCACAAAATCCTTTGGCAGATATTCCAAAGTAAGATATAAGAGCAAGTGCTCCCGGGAGAAAGAACACATGGGCTTACACTTACACAAAAGCTTAAATGTGGAGGAAGTAATGCTATCTGACATTTTAGGGGCTTCACTGGAGACAGGAAGGATCTGCGAAGGGCTGAAAGGGCAAGGAGAAGTGGTGCGGAGGCTCCTTGCAGCTCCACCTCCTCCCGCTCGGGGCATGTTAAGCTACACACAATATTGACGCTGAGTGTCAAGCCTTGCAGTCGTACAGTATGTTTAGAGCAGCAAAAACACACTAGAACATCGTTGATTCTTCCCAGAGGGTAAAGTGTTCTGCACACTTCATTCAGCCTTCCCGGAAAATCCGTAAGACGGTGTTGTCACACCACATTGTATATTTAAGAACATATATGCTCAGAGGAACTTGCCCAAAGCCATCAGTGACCCCAATCTAAGTCTTTTTAATTCTCTATCGTCTCCTTTTCTATGTTCTATTTTCAGAATTACAGCAAGAAAAAGTATAAAATTTTTGAAAATAGAAATGTTCCTTATCATTCTTCCTCCAGTGATCGCTGTTGTTAACTTTTTAGTGTAATTTTTTTCAAAAGGTTTACCAGGAAAATAAAAGAAACCTTGATAGACAGACAGAGCAGCAATTCAACTCCACAACAAGCTAGTTTCTTTTTTTATTTTTAAAATATAGATAGATGTATATTCAGGATATCCTCCCATGCCCAGATTTCGGGGGTTCAGCCACAGGATATTTCACCCTATGGGTGAGCCATCAGGCCTGGAGACTGTCCCTGTGAAGGGTATTTTAGGGTTTTCAGATTTGTCCCTATTAAGCAATAATGCACTGACCACATTTGTGCATATCTCTCCCCACATTTGCATAAGTATTTCTGTAGAATTCATTTCACACAGGGGATACGATAGGTCAGGGGATAGATCGCTTTCAATTTTTAGTTTTAATGCATATTGCCAATTTGCAGTGTAATCAGCGTGAATGGCATGAATCAGTCACAACTCCAAAGGATATTTTTACATAAGAAAATAAAATCCAAATAGGATGAAACAATAGCAAGTTGCACTTATCAAACACTATAGGTGGCTATACTCCCAAACCAATCTTCTCTTTCAATCTCATTGACAAAGGCAGCCCTCCTAAACCCGGGCCTCCAAAATAAGGTGGGAGGCTGTGGCACATGCTGAGGCTGAAATTCCTGCTATGTTGCAGGTCTCAGCCCTCTGCTCTGTCTACGGAAAAGCCATTATGTTTAATGACAAAGTTCTTTGTATCATTGGGGGGGAGGGGGGAGATTATGGGGCCACAGGTATATAGAGCAGGTCGCTGTGACTGACAGCTTGTGTGTATGTGTGTGCGTGTGTGTGCATGTGCACACTCCCTATTCGGTGTCTCCAAGATTCATTTCTTTGAACTCCCAAATATTCATTCATTTGAACTCCAATTTATCTGCCAAAACCCAAGTTGCATTATAAAGATAGGACAAAACTTGTACTGTAGGCATCACTCACTCAAGAATGATAAATCCTCAAGCTGAATTGATATGGATAATTAAGTTGTTTATATTGTGTTTGGTGGGATGGTGTTTTTGCTTGTTATCGCTTCTTTTTCTTTTTTGTCCCCACTTTTCTCGCAGTCGGTTCATCCCCTGCCTTTAAAGGAATCTGACTCATCTGCTTTAATCCAGGGAGTGCGGGAGCTCCATGCTGCTCCCCCTGGACCACAGCCCAGCACATAGCCTTCTCTGGGTGCTTGTTAGGCAGTGTCTCGGGCCCCCTCAGATGGACTGAACCCAAATCTGCATTTCACAAAGGCCCCGGGTGCCTCCTGTGCACGTTCGCGTTGGAGAAACTGCTGAAAGCCTTTTTTCCATTCAGTCAAAACAGAAAATTGAGTTTAAAAAATAAGAATAACAACATAAAGAACCAGACCACAAGGAAGACCTGTATGAACATGCACCGACGAACACAGAGAAGAAGGAAGGAAGGCAGAGAGAGAGGGAGGGAGGGAAGAAGCGCACGGAATGGCTAATTATGTAGCCATCTGAAACATAGACCTTATTTCCCAGAACACTGTGGAAATATCCTTTTCCTCTCCCCATTCAAAGCGCCAGTGTTCCGTACTTCTTAAGAAGGGGGCTAAGAGCCCGCGCTCCGTGTGTTTTGCAGAGGTGAGGTTTTAATATGCAGCGCCTAATGAAAGCCTTTTAAGTAAATCTCACGGAGCTCTAATCTCGCAGAGCCTCCCATGTTCTTCTCTGCTGTTCTTATTTAATTTTTAATAAGAACAATTCCACGCAGCTCGGAAGCAAGGCTCAATTAAGAAATGTTCCTACCAGGCGTCTTTGAAATCTTGCAGCATTCTCTCCCTTCTGCTTCCTGATGACCCTCAATGTGACGGTGTCGAGAGGTTTCTGGGGAGGAGGGGAAGGGCCAAAGCTTATTTTTTAATTGCAAGTCCAGCCTCACACTGTTCTTTAGGAGACAGCAAGACAGGTTTTCAAAGACAGAAAGGCAGCGTGTGTGTCTGCCACCAGAAGGCTACAGCGAATATCTGAATACCGTATTTTGAAATTTCAAGTGGCCTCTTTGATCCGATTTTCAGGCATTAGTTGTCCTTGAAGTGATAGCGAGGTCATGAGAAGTAATTTGAAAAGGAGCAATTGTTTCTGAATTGCAGAACCCCAACCACAAGTGTCTGAAAGTAATCTAAACTTAGCTCCCTCCTAATGCCAAATGGTTTAGAACAGGCAAAATACTGCCCAGTTCTCCCTAGTAAAATTCACCTGACATTAATGCTTTCTTTCTTAAAGACCAGTTCCTAGAGATGTAAACCTAGCCACAGACTTCCACCATATGGTCCTATTTTTCAGCTGAAAATGTATGTTTACATCTATAGCTGTATGTCTATCCATCAAAGCATCCTTGCATGGACATACACGTGTGTGTGTGTGTGTGTGTGTGTGTGTGTGTGTGTGTGACAGCAAGAGCAAACGGGGCTGCCCAGGTTGGTTAATTTCAAAAGCACAGAAGGATAATAGATAACGTACAAAATTATGGATTCATTATTTTTATTTGTAATCCATCCACTGCCTAACATGGGAAGGAGCTTAATAAACTAAGCCTAATGTAAATGCAATGATTATATGGAGACATGAGAAATAGAAACAGTAAAAGAGCAGTGAGTGCCATCACCATACATTAGAGCTATAGCCTCACTGACCGTGGGGTTAACTTGGCCTATCCTCATGGAAAAGGCATAGGGAAGCATGTTTATGCATCTCACACTGCATCACAGGAGACAATGTACAAGTGTACCAGAAGCAACATTTTTTATAACTCCAAGGAAATTTTTTTTAGAGACTATATTTTGAGGACCTCAAGCAACCAAAGACCCAATTATCTACAAATGCAACTCTACTAAAGACAAAATACCATGATATGGGTTTTTAGTTGAATAATCCTATTTAATAAAGAGGTAATATGCAAATTGACCATCACACCCTCACACAAGATGGCTGCCCCCTTGTGGTCAAAATGGTCACCACATGTGGTCAAAGATGGCTGCTCCCATGTGGTCACAAGATGGCCAGCAAGAGAGGGCAGTTGAAGGGAAACCAGGCCTGCAGGGGAGGGTAGTTGGGGGGACCAGGCCTGCAGAGGAGGGCAGTTGGGGGTGACTGAGCTGGCAGGGGAGAGCAGTAGTGGGGGACCAGGCCTGCAGGGGAACACAGTCAGGGGTGACCAGGCTGGCAGGGGAGGGCAGTGGGGATGATCAGGCCAGCAGGGGAGCAGTTAGGTGTCAATCAGGCTGGCAGGCGAGTGATGAAGGGGTGATCAGGCTGGCAGGCAAAAGCAGTTAGGAGCAATCAGGCAGGCAGGTAGATGAGTGTTTGGGAGCCAGCAGTCCCGGATTGTGAGATGAATGTCTGACTGCCCTGTGGGATGGAGCCTAAATGGGCAGTTAGACATCCCCCAAGGGGTCCCAGATAGGAGAGGGTGCAGGCTTGGCTGAGGGACACCCTCCTCTCTAGTGCACAAATTTCATGCACTGGGTGTCTAGTCTACACTAATAAAAGAAACATGCAAATTGGTGTCACCTCACTACACCCCAAGCCATGCCCACCCACCAGCCAATCAGAGCAGCTATATGCAAATTAACCCAAACAAGATGGCAGCCGGCAGCCACTGAGCTGGAGTAAGCAGGAGGCTTTGTTGCCCTGGCAATGGAGGAAGCCAGTTTCCCACCTGCCCTGGTGGGCTGTGCCCTCTGCTCAAGGCAACAAAATTTCAATTATAGAAGACAAATAAATCCCAGATACCTGCTTCCAGCCAGCCTCACTGGGAGCTTGGGTAGCTGGGGGCCTTGGCCAGCCTGCAAACAGCCATCAACCCCTTACCCAGGCTGGCCAGGCACCCCAGCAGGACCCCACTCCCTGAAGGGGGTGTGGCCAGTCTGAAAATGGCCATCAGCCCCTCACCTAGGCTGGCCAGACACCCCAGTCGGCCCCCACCCAGGCACCAGGTCTCTATCCTATATAATAAAAGGGTAATATGCAAATTAACCCTAACAGCAGAATGACTGGGAATGACTGGTCACTATGACACACACTGACCACCAGGGGGCAGATGCTCAATGTAGGAGCTGACCCCTGGTGGTCAGTGTGCTCCCACAGGGGGAGCTCTGCTCAGCCACAAGCCAGGCTACCAGCTACTAGTACAGTGGTGGTGGTGGGAGCCTCTTCTGCCTCCTCAGCAGCGGTAAGGATGTCCAATTGCAGCTTAGGCCTGCTCCCCGCTGGCAAGTGAACATCCCCCAAGGGCTCCCAGGCTGCCAGAGGGATGTCTGACTATCAGCTTAGGCCCAATCCCCTGGGGGGAGTGGGCCTAAGCCAGCAGGTGGACATCCCCCAAAGGGTCCCAGACTGTGAGAGAGCACAGGCCGGGCTGAGGGACACTCCCCCTCCCCCGCTCACCTGAGTGCACAAATTTTTGTGCACCAGGCCTCTAGTCTTTATAATAATAACCTAGAGAGGGAATTTCTGCAGGTACATAAGGTGATGCTGTCTGAAGTGTGTAATATGGGGCAATGTCAGAGGTCTTGGAATAGATGTAGTAAAAATATCCATGTTCCTTTCAAGTGCCAGGTTCTTCTAACAAATTCATCAAGGCTCCCTCTCAGTTTAACTAAACTGTTAATATTCCACTTGACTTCACCAGAGACTCAGCGTCTTTAGAAACCAAATGTTTCAAAGTAAGGTTAACAATCTGCTGTGAAAAATTTAGATGCTTGAAAGTTTAACTCAGCCACAAAGCATCTTCTTCTAAATAATGTTATTGTTAGCATTTATATGACATAAAATTTACCCCACTTTAACAATTTTTAGTGAACTTACCAAGTTGTGCAACCACCACCATAATGTGGTAATGGAATATTTTATTATCCAAAGATCCCTTGTGCACATTTTTAGTTCATCTTCTTCTCATTCTCAACTCTAGGCAGCCATTAACCTACTTTGTCCCTTAGGGTGTGCCTTTTCTGGACATTTCCTATGAATGGAATCACACAATGTGTGGTCTTTTGTGTCTAGCTTTTTTCACTTTGCATAATGCTTTTGAGATTTACCCTTATAGTGGTGTGTGTCAGGACTTTCTGCCTTTTTATTGTAGCTATAACACATTTTATCTGTCCATTCACCAGTTAACAGACACTTGGGCTGTTTCTAATTTTAGTAATAAAGAAGATTCCCATAGGAGAGGGAGTCCATACATCCTAGAGAGGGGTCCGTGTTTTGCTGGATAACCACTCTGGTCATATCCAGGCACTTGAACAAACAGAGAGCATCGAGGCCCCAGAGTTCCCTGACACACAAGAAAGAAATTAGGAACAAGTATTGCTGAATCATAAAATAATCTTCTGCATGTCCCCTCTTTCCCTCAGCTAATCAATTTATATAAAAACCCTGGGTGTAACGCTCACATCTGAGGCTCGACCAACCAGAAGGAAGTCAGTCCTGCAGGGGTCGTCTTGGCAACAGCTGCGCCCTCCCGGAGCTATTTCCCAGGAGGGCAAGGTTTGAGGCATGGATGCCCTGAGTCCTGGGTCGCCTAGCCAAGCTGCACCTTCTCCAAGCTGCTTCTTGCGAGGCCTGAGGGAAGAATCCACCCTATGAGTGCCAGGAGCACCCAGTGGCAGCCAGTCCTGGTTTGCTTAAATGGTAGAACTTTGGATCTGGCCCAAAAGGGGGCGTGGCCAGCCTTCAAACCAGACCTTGACAAGAGAGAGAAGGAAGCCCCATTCCTCATGGAATCAACAGGTGGCCAGCTTGCTGTCAGGGGCCTGCCACCTAGGAATCCTATTCACCTGCATATCGGTATAAAGTTTTAATACATTCTATTAGAGGTCATGGTGGTACTGTTTTACCCACAGCGTACACAGGAATTGCTGCAAATTTACTTCTCGGTGAAAGCACCTTTCATTCCCAATATAAATTACCAATTCCATTAAATGAAACTTCAATTTCTAGACTCGATATAAATAGTGAAGTTGCTAAAACAATTAAAAAGATCCAACTTCTCATTATTGATGAATGTACCATGGCATCCAGTCAAATGCCATAGACAGATTCCTAAGAGAAATTATGAATGTGAATGTTGTATTTGGTGGGAAAGTTCTCCTTCTTGGAGGGGATTTTTTACAATGTCTCGGGATTATACTGCATGCTATGTGATTGGCCATAGTACAAATGAGTTTAAAATACTGTAATATTTGGGGATGTTTCAGAAAGTTGTCTCTTACAACAAATATGAGATCAGAGGATTCTGCTCATAGTGAATGGTTAGTAAAACTTGGAAATGGCAAACTTGATAGCAGTTTTCATTTAGGAATATATATTATTGAAATCCCCTGTGAAATGATTTGTAATGGATCTATTATTGAAGCTACCTTTGGAAATACTATATATATAGATAATATTAAAAATATATATAAACGTGCAATTCTTTGTCCAAAAAATGAGCACATTCAAAAATTAAATGAAGAAATTTTGGATATACTCATGGAGATTTTCACACATATTTGAGTGATAATTCCATTGATTCAACATATGATGCTAAAAAGGAAAAATTTCCCATTGAATTTCTTAATAGTGTTACTCCTTCGGGAATGCCATGTCATAAATTAAAATTGATAGTGGGTGCAATCATCATGCTATTGAGAAATCTTAATAGTAAATGGGGTCTTTGTAATGGTACCAGATTTGTTATCAAAAAATTACAACCTACCATTATCAAAGCTGAAATATTAACAGGATCTGCAGAGGGAGAGGTTATTCTGATTCCAAGAATTAATTTGTCCCCATCTGACACAGTCTTCCCATTTAAATTAATTCAATGACAGTTTCCCGTGATGCCAGCATTTGTGATGACTATTAATAAATCACAAGGACAAACTCTAGACAAAGTAGGAATATTCCTATCGGAACCCGTTTTCGCACATGGTCAGTTATATGTTGCTTTCTCTTGAGTTTGAAGAGCATGTGATGTTAAAGTTTTAAATACTTCATCAGAAGGGAATTTAGTCAAGCACTCTAAAAGTGTTTTCACTCTTAATGTGGTATACAGGGAGATATTAGAATAACTTTAATCACTTTATCAGTCATTGTTTGCATCACTGTTGTTTTTATATCATGTTTTTGTTGTTTTCATATATGTTTTTGTTGTTTTCATATCATGTTTTTGTTGTTTTTATATCATGCCTCTATTGTTGTTACATCCTTTTGTTATATCTGTTTATTTATTAATACATTTATATATTATTTTCATACTAGGGGCCCAGTGCACAAAAATTTGTGCACTCAGGAGGTCCCTCAGCCTGGCCTGTGCCTTCTCACAGTCTGGGACCTCTCTGGGGATGTTCACCTGCTAGTGTGCCTGGCCAGCCTGGCTGAGGGGCTGATGGCTTTTTGCAGGCTGGCCAAGCCCCCCAGTGGGGTCCCCCACCCCACTGGTATGTGGCCAGTGTGGGTGATGGGCTGAGGGGCATTTGCAGGCTTTCAGGCTGCCCACAGTCCCTTCAGGTTTTGGGTCCCTACTGGGGTACCTGGCCAGCCTGGGTGAGGGGCTGATGGCTGTTTGCAGGGTGGCCAAGCCCCCTAGTGGGATCCCTCACCTCATTGGGGTATGGCCAGCGTGGGTGACAGGCTGAGGGGCACTTTCAGGCTTTCAGGCTGCCCACAGCTCCCATTGACCCAATGTCCCAGCGAGGCTGGCTGGAAGCAGGTTCCTGGGGTTTGTTTATCTTCTATAATTGATACACTGTTCCTTTAAGCCGAGGCCTAAGCAGGTAACAAAGTTCGCAGCCAGGACTGCTGTTTGTTTCAGTTCCCAAGCCTTCTATGATTGAGACAATGTTGCAAATATGATGTTGTCTGGAGCTGGGAGAAGGCCAGCCGGCCTGGCAAACAGTTTCACTCCTGCTGCAAAGGAAACTGCCTGTTTACTCAGTTTCATGAGTTCTGGCCTCCATCTTGGCTGGGTTAATTTGCATACAGCCGCTCTGATTGGCTGATGGGCGTGGCTTAGGTGTCCCAAAGGGATGTTCAATTTCAATATTACGCTTTTATTAGATAAGATACATTTTACTAATTTCATCTCTCACACTTCTATTATAAAGGGCAAATAGCAATATTAAAATATTTCTGCTAACTAATTTCCTTTTAATGTGCATGAATTTCATGCACGAGCCACTAGTCTTTAATAATTATGAGAGCTAACACTTATTGAGAGCTTAGAACGATGCCAACACATAATAAGAAATACTTGTTATAGCTCTTAGTCATTGTTGCCTGGCTCTAAGCACACTGCCACCCAAAACAAAACTGAGGTTTGTTAGCAAGAGAGATGCTTGGGCTGGGTGTCATGACAGATATAATAGCATATAACAGAGTCAGCAACATCCTGTTCCCTAAAGCTGGGGGATCAATTTCATGTAATAGCTCTACTAAGCTATTGAAATATAAGTAAAATAGGAAGGAAGTTAAGTCATAGTCCTCCCTTATATCATTTCAAACTGAAAATCACCCATCACGAGGACTTAACTACTTACTTACTGTGAGTTTATAAGTGATCATATGTTACAGGCTTCGAGAAGCTCGGAGAGCCTGTGCTTATTCAGAGATCACTCAGCTTGCTCCATCTATTGTTTCCATCTGTGGAGTCAAAAGCCAAGAGGAGACCATGGAGCAGGTAGACCGATGCCATCTCTAACCACTTTCCTGCCACAGAAAGGGTCTGTAACTGAAAATTGTGCCAAGCCAGCTTGTTACCCATAAAAATCTGTAAGAATGTACTCATTCATGTAACATAGATGAATGAACGCATGTATTTGAGGTCACACTCTGGTCACACACAGTTAAGGTACGGAGGATATGGCAGTGAGACAATCAGACACAGTTGGCTGCCCTCATAGAGTTTTACATTCTAGTATTAAGAGACAGAAAGTGAACAGGTAGGTGTAATGCAGTCAGGATTTGAACTTGGGATCCCACCACATTTTGATTTCCTCTCTTAAGTGGTTTTGCTGTATGGAAACAAAGGCTTAGGTGATATTGATGAGGCTGTAAAGATTAAACCAAAGAATCCTGAAGAACCCCTCATTTTATAGACAAGAAAACTGAGTCCCAGAGAAAGGAAGTGCCTTGCCCAAAATCACATTGTGTATTAATCAAGAATCTTTCCAACAAGAAAACAAAACGACTCAATTCAAACTCAAACCAAAAAGAGGATAAATATGGTTTCTATAAATGGTATGTTCACTGAGTAAACCTGAGCGCTAGGTAAGGTTCGATCCAGCCTTCGAGTATTGCTGTTGGGACACTGAGCATTGGTCATTCTCTCAGTTCTGTTTTCTTCTCCACTGGCTTCATCTCAGTGAGGCTCACTCTATGAATTTATGAAAATGACCACCAGCAGCTCTAGGCTTGTTGCTATCTGGCAAAGGACAGAATAGGAGCATGGGGGAGGCCCTGTGCCCTCCTTTATGCCAACACAATTTCATTCCCTGGGCAATGAAATTGAGTTTAACGAATTTTTCCTATGACACCTTTTCTTTGGTGGGAGGGAATGGAGTTGTTGATTTTGCAGTTAAATTCTTCCAGAGAGTTTAATATTTCTTTGCCCGTTTTCTCATGCAAAATTGTAGGAAAATTCCTGAATCTTGATTTATAGCTAATGAGACAAATGGGTTGCCTCATCTGACCCCACAGTGTTGGGTAGAAATTACAGTAAGTTGTCCAATATTTAAGAATAAGGAGACTTTATACTATCCACAGATTCTGGGTCCTCTTTTGACAAATGAAGACATGTAGGCACCCTGGGACTGAATTCTCACATGGCATGGGATGGAGTTGAGTTGCTCCTTTGGACAAAACTGGTCTGTTTTCATGTCTTGCGACTCCACGTGGACCCATGGGCCAAAGCATTCGCATCAGTGGAACCTTGTTAAAAAGGCAGCATCTCAAGTTCCAACACAGGAGTGAATCATTCTGACTGAAACAACAAAATCCCCAGGCAATTTACTGTAAGAGGCACTGTGCTACCTAGCATCCCCCATTTCTGTAACTGAAGGTCGGGGCCAGGACTCGGGTGAGGCATGAAGAGGTACATGGGGCATAAAATGTAGGGGGGCCTCACTCTTGGGGCCAGCAAGTGCCTCCTCCTCACATTAACACACACATCTCCTTAATTTTGGGCCCTTGACACATCTCTGCCAGGCCCTGATGAAGGTGTACAATTTACTGCTAACATGCTATTTATAGAGTGTTAGGACTAGCGGGGAACACAGAAAAATCTAGTACAGCTCTGTATTCTATTGGAAATTTAAACGGAAAAGGGAACACACTTGCCCAGGGTTGAGCTTCTGATCTATGGCGGAGCTGCCAACAGGTCTCCTGTTGTGAGGGCCACCCAAATCCTTCCCTCTACACCACAGCGCCCCCTGTCCACGCTGGCCATAGGCCTGGATACACGTAGAAAAGGAATGAAGTCTTAGCAGTAGGTTAAGGACTGTGAAAGTAACATTTTTATTCCTTAATCAACAAATCATCCCAAAAGGTCACTTATGATAAATGAGTTGGTTGCATAACTGATATGGATATACTTAAAGGAAACTGAAAGGACATTTTCTCTTACTTGATGAGAAAAAAAATCCATTTTTAAATTAATCAAAGGCAAAGATTTCTTAGATACAACACCAAGAGCGCAATCCATAAAGGGAGAAAAATGATAAACTGGACTTGATAAAAATTAAGCAAAGGATATTAGGAGAATGAAACAATAGCTTTGAACAAGGAGAAAATATTGCAGATCATACATAAAAGACTTGTATTCATGCCCTGATCCGTTTGGCTCAGTGGATAGAGCGTCGGCCTGCGGACTCAAGGGTCCCCGGTTCAATTCTGGTCAAGGGCATGTACCTGGGTTGCAGGCACATCCCAGTAGGGGGCATGCAGATGGCAGCTGATCGATGTTTCTCTGTCATTGATGTTTCTAACTCTCTATCCCTCTCCCTTCCTCTCTGTAAAAGATCAATAAAATATATTTTTTAAAAAGACTTGTATCCAGATTATATAAAGAGTACTTGAAACTCAATTATCAAAAAACAAACAAGCCAATACAAAAAAAAAATGGGCAAAAGATGTGAACAGGTACTTCACCAAAGAAACCATATGGGAGAATGGCAACTAAGCTCATGAAAAATTGTCAATATCGCTAGTCATTAGGGAAATACAAGTTTGAATTTCAGTGAGGCACCACCACATAACTGTTTAAATACCTGAAATAATAAAGCTGATCTCCCCAAGTTCTGATGACAATGTAGAGTAGCTAGAACTCTCAGACGTGGCTGGTGAAAGTGTAGAATGGTGCAAGCACATGGAAAAACAGCTTAGCAGCTTCTTAAAAAGTTCCACATACACCTACCATCCGATCCAGCCATTCCACTCCTAGGCATCTATTCAACACAAATGAAAGCATGTGTCCACACAAAGACCTATGCATGAATGCTCATAGGATTTTGTGTACAATTTACTGCTAACGTGCTATTTATAGTGTTCGGACTAGCGGGGAACACAGAAAAATCTAGTACAGCTCTGCAGTTCCCCCCTCAACCTGGAAATAGTCCAAACAAATAAATTATGGAATATCCATACATCCAAAGACTACTTGGCAAGAGAAAGGAATGAATTATTGATACACAGCACAACATGAGTGAATCTCAAACTTATTATGATGAGTGAGAGAATCCAGACTCAAAAAGAGAAAGCGTGCATTCTGCATGACTCTGTCCATATAAAATTCTATAAAATGCAAACTCAGCTCGAGTGACAAGAAGCAGATCGGTGGTGGCGTGGGGACGAGGGCAAGGGAGCAACAGGAAAAACAGGAGATAGTACAAAGGAGCACAGGGAGATTTCTGGAATTCTCCTCACTGTAATGATGGTTTCAAATGTATATACATATGTCAAACCTTTCCAAATTGCATACTTTAATATGTACAACTAATTGACTATCAATTATACTTCCATTTTTTAAAAAAATATATATATTTACCGGGAACAATAACAAAAAATATCCAAACTTCTCTTCCATTTGGCCTCCTTACTGTTCTAAACACAACACACAGCATATCTACTTCTCAGAGCCTTCACAATTGCTATTCCCTCTACCTGGAATGCTCTTGCCCGGATATTAAAAAGCTTGCTCCTCATATCTTTTATGTCTTTGTCAAATGTCACTTTCTCTTGTTATCGTTTAATCTCTTCCCCCAGCGCTCCCTTTTCCTCTTTCCAGCTTTATTTCCCTGCTCCCCCCATAATATCTGACATACTATATATTTTGCTTATAGGGCTATTTATCTAGGTAATCAGTGTCTCTGCCCTCTGGAGTGTAAATTCACTTAGAGCAGGGGATTTTGGACTGTTTTTATCCACTGCTGTCCTCCCAGCACCTGGAATAATGCCTGGCACATTTTATTTTATTTTTTAAAATACATTTTATTGATTTTTTACAGAGAGGAAGGGAGAGGGACAGAGAGTTAGAAACATCGATGAGAGAGAAACATCGATCAGCTGCCTCCTGCACACCTCCCACTGTGGATGTGCCAGCAACCACGGTACATGCCTTTGACCGGAATCGAACCTGGGACCGTTCAGTCCGCAGGCTCTATCCACTGAGCCAAACCGGTTAGGGTGATGCCTGGCACATTTTAGAAGCTTAACAGTATTTGTTGATATTGATTCACTGCAGCCTTTACTTTTCATGTGTCTATAGGCACCTTCCAGTACCATGTCTGTGGCTGCACTGCAGTTACATATCATTCGATTCAACTATTAAAAAAAAAATCCATGACTGAAATTCTTTTCTTTTCCAGTTATCAGTTCACACAACAAAATTGTTTGAAAAATAAACAATATGAAGTCATGGATAGGATAGTGCTTTATTAGCAAAAGACACATTACTATTAATAATAAGATTTGTGAATAACCCCAGAATGATTTTCTGAGTCTGGTGCAACAATTCTGAGCAAATCACATCAAAGTGTCAGGACCTCAGTTTACCCATCTGTAAAATAAGCAGTTTAAACTCAACAATGCCTACTATCTTCAGGGAACTTGAATGTAGCACTAAAGTATATAGACTGTTCTCAGGCAGATCTGAGCTCAAATCCCAGCTCTGCCCACACACCCACAGATCTTGGGAAGTCACTTCGTTTCTCTAAGCCTCAATTTCCACATCTGTAAAACAGGAGCAAAAAAAGTCCCTTTATCTTTGGAATTCTCTAAGAGCAAATTGAGATAGTACCCAAAAAACTGTACAGCATCTGGTATATACTAAAAATGCATTCTGTGTTTCATAATTGCATTTTTTTTCATTCTTGAGTTTTTGATCCATTTGTAACTCAACATCCATTTTGCCTCATATTTCAGTCCCTTCTCCTTTCTAGGGGGATTTGATTTTAATTTTGATTCTAATATTTATAAATCTTGAAAGTGAATGAATTAAATCTGCCAGCCAGTAAAACTTGATTCAGGTAGAAAGTTTCCAAAAAACACTGCGTTCCACCCACCCATCTGGGCCTGGAGAGTCCAAAAGTTTAACCACATTACACACTGCTCTGTTTTCAATGCCACGATGAACATCACAGGCTTAACTGCAATTAAAGAGTCCCCACTGACCACTGAATACACAGTCCATCATGTCAGGAGAGGCAAAAGTGTCAGATTAGTGGAAATTCATTTTGGAATTGCTGGGTAATTTCGAGACCTGACAGCCCAGGAAAAATCCGAGGTCCCTTGTGTGCGCCAGCACATATCACTCTTCTGCAGCCGTTGTTTGGGACTCATAAATGCACCAATATTCCAGATTCTAAAATTCCCTTCTAGAGCCAACTTGGAAAAGAAAATGTGAGTGATGAGATCATCATTTTAAATGATAAAAAAATGGAAAGGGGTTCTTTGAGCACCAATCTTAGCCAAACAGACAGCCTGGGCTAGGATTTGTAGCCGGCACTTCTGAGTGAAGGACCAGGGGCCACCCACCTAGACAGCAGCTGATGCTAGTTGGGAACTCTGGGGAGACCTTGTTACTCTGAAGTCCTGTGCCTCAACGGCCACATTTTTAATGTGGTTTTTTTTTCCTGGAACTTGCTTGGCCCTAGGTGAGAATCTTCTAACTCTCCACTCCATCTGGCAGCCAAGCTGATGAAAATTTTTTGATTGGCAAGAACTTTCCACTTAGTAGACAAGATACAGAGGGCTTAAAAGTAATAATTAACATGTATTACCTGTTCAGTCTATCCCAGGCACTGGGCTACCTGCTTTATCTAGTAATCCTTACTTGGACCATATAAGGTTCACAGTCTTGTACCCATGACATGGATGAAGGAGCTAAGGCCTGCAGAAGTACAGCAATATTTCCAGGATGATTGTGATTGAATTCTAGGGCATCTCACTCTAGAGCAGTGGTTCTCAATCAGGGGAGATTTCACCCCTCACCCCCTGAGAACATCAGGCAACCTATGGAGAAATTTTGGGGCTGTCATAACTGCAGCTGAGCAGAGACCAGAGATGCTACTAAACATCCTATGGAGTAATGGAGAGCTATATATCCCCAAACACCCACAGTTCTGAGGTTGAGAAACTCTGTTCTAGGATAGTGGCCCCTGGACCAGGGGTGGGAGCATCAGGCGGGACCTTGTTAGAAATGCAACATCCAGGACTCTACCGGACCCGCTGAGGAGGGGGCTCAGTCCTATTTTCACAAGCCCTCTGATGAGGGACACGTTTGAGAACCACTGTTCTTGGGCCATCAGAACACATGGTCTGAAGCCCCACACTTCACCCTAAATGCTCACAAGTCTTCAACGTCCAAAACAAAATGAGCACCAATGCATTCGGCCTGTGAAATTCTACAGCTATTAGGAGTCTGGACCAGTGGACACCCTCCCTTGTTTCTGAAGCTACAAATGGATGTCAAGGACCCTCCTTCCCCAGGCTGTGCAGAAGCCAGACATCTTTAGGAGGACCTGGTCCCCCTCGCATGTTTCTTGGAATACTAAGGTCCTCTTATTAATAACATGTAAGCCAACACACAGTGGGTGAGATTCTGAGAGAGGTGCAAGTATATACATCACCTCAATTGTTATCTAATCTAATAAAAGAGTAATATGCAAATTGACCCTCACTCTGTTACACCCACAAACCACGCCTACAAGCCACACCCACTAACCAATCAGGAGCAAATATGCAAATTAACTCAACTAAGATGGTGGTGGCCACAGAGCTGGAGTTTCCCCAGGCAATGGAGGAAGCCAGGGCCCTGTGGGCCCTGAGCTCTACTCAAAGCTACAAAGTTTCAATTATAGAAGATAAACAAACCCCAGATACCTGCCAGGCTGGTACCTTGGGTTGTCAGGGGCAACCTAGACTTGGGGGGGGGGGAACCAATGCAACAAAGTTTCAATTATAGAAGTTAAATAAATCCCAGATACCTGCTTCCAGCCAGGCACCCCAGTAGGGACCTGAATGCTGAAGGGGCTATGCACAGCCTGAAACAGCCATCAGCCCCTCACCCAGGCTGGCCTGGCACGCCAGCAGGTGGACATCCCTTGAGGGGTCCCAGACTTCGAAAAGGCACAGGCTGGGCTGAGGGACCCCGCCGAGTGCATAATTTTTTGTGCACCAGGCCTCTAGTTGTTAACAAGGACAATAATGATTATCATTTCTGGAGGACTTTTCATGCGCCAGGCATTTTACCTGCATGATCTCATTCCTCACCACTGCCCTGGGAGTTAGGTTTTGTAATCATGCCCACTTAAGAGATGAAGACACTGAGGCTTAGGACTGTGTGTTAGGGCCGTTCCATTGGAGACTGAAATGCTCTGAGTTGCCAAACTGCAGCACTAACTTCAGGCGCATGACACGAGCACCGGGCTGGGGTTCACGGAACTTTTGTCATTTTGCCACATCAGTATCTCTCTTTTTTTGTGTGAAATAAAAGGTTTAAACTAAAGCAACTCCAATTTCCTTCCCCATCTAACCAGTTATAATTATGGTGGGTAATAATCACTCTGTTTTCTTAGGATTAGCACAATGAATACTATCACTGTTTACGTTGATACTTACATTCATTTCATCACATCAGTTGACATCAGTACAGCATTTATGAAATGCCCATGTGCTTTGCCATCCGTGCGCTCACTCTGACCCGCCACTGTTCCGTGAGGCACCGAGGAAGGCATGCTGACTTCACCTGAGGTTTGAACACGACAGTGACGCATGGCAGCGAACAAGGATTGGATCTTGTAATGCACACCTGGCGAGTGTTGGATGCTTTTCTCCTTGTCTCCTTTTACCCCACAGTGACCCTGTGTGACAGGCATGACTCTCCCCACCTTTTAGATGAGAGATGGGAGGACAAAAAGAGATACACCGCTATGTCCTGGACCTGCCTTGGAACCAACACCTGACCCACTGTAAAGCCCAAGCTCCTGGCCCCACGATGCACAGGGCTCCCAGGAAACACAGAGACCCAGAACCTCCCTAAAGGCATCTATGGAGTTGGAGCCTAGAATAAAACCCCAGACCCCGCCTCCGCTCCTGCAGGAACACAATTACCCTCGACTCTTCCCATTTGGGGTGAGGCAGGCAGGGGATCAATGCCTTGCTCACCCTGGCAGTGAGGGAAGAGACCCTCACCTTCCCCCTGCCCTGCACTGGGGGCGGGTGGGGGCGGATCTGCATAGCTCGCGCTCTTTAAACGGATGCACTCGCCTCTTGGGATATGAAGCTCGTTGGCTCTGTCACTCGTGAGTAATGCACCATAGCTCCCTGGTGGGGAAAATGCCAGATTATACAATCACATGCTTTGGTGTGCAACTGTCTTTAGAATAACAAATCTCTGCTTCTGCTCCTGAGCATTACGCTTTAATAAAAACCAAAATAGTGGCCACAAATCCCAGCTCCAGCTAAGGGGCATGCCTTGTAAATTCATGTTAGTTACACCTCTCATGATTACACTCCCCCTCCCCCCCAAAAAAAAAACCCCACACACCTTTCATAATTCACAGGGAATGGCCAGCCTGTGGCTTTATTTCACTTTGTCCTTTGTGGGGGACACTGGGGAGCAGAGCTGCTCAGCCTGAGTGCACTGTTCACTATTGACATCTGTGTCAGATCATTCTTTGTTGTGGGGGGGTGGTTGGAGGGAGAGTAGGGAGGGGTGCTCTGTGCATTGCAGGATATTTAGCAGCATCCCTGCTCCCACCCCAGTTGTGACAACCAAAAACATCTCTAGATGTGGCCAAAAGGTCCCCAGGGAGCCCAGATTGATCCCGCCCTCCCCCCTCCTGAACACATCACTATGTTAATAAGAAAATAAACAGCCAACCCGATCATGGGTGGGTGTCAATGGAAAAGAATGTCTTACGTTTGATAGTTTTCTTTCTTAAAGAGAAAAACAATTATATTCCTCCATGGAAGCATTCCGTCCCAATAATGGGCAGCATGAAATAGATCTGCAGCACAGTGGGCCCGCTCAGCCCAGCAGTGCTCCCTCCGCCTGGCCCTCGGGGAGAGGCGGGGTGTTGCAAATTCTCTGCGCTATTGGGCTGGGCTGGGCTGCACCAGGCAGGGAGGAAGGGCAGGGGGAGGGTGCCTGCAGAGTGAAGGGTGGGATGCAGAGGTGCTGAAGGAGCTGCTGCCCCAATCTCCGCTGTGCTCACACCACCTTCACAGGTTCCAAACTTAGAGGTGAAAGCTGAGGCAAGAGATGCGGAGGGATGGAGCCCAGCCACAGGTTGGAGACAGCACGTGCTGGGGACGTGGAGAGAATGGGAATAAGGTAGAAATAAAGCTAGGCATTTTTCTTTGTTAAATGGACACTAAATCGGTGCTCACCTCCATGTACCCTGTCTATCTTAGCGGCTCCATGTGTGTCCCAAAGGATTTTGTTTGTCCCACAGGGTTTTTAAAATTTGGAATCATTGCCAACATTCAAAAATTGGGATACTGCTCATGAGAATGCAGGTGTCTGGGCTTCTTAAGAAAGATCAGCAGTTCTGGATGCTTTAGGCCAGCGAGTCTGCCTGGCAACCATGGCTGGGACTGAGTGGTGGCACCCCCTGTTGACAGGAAGTGTTTTACTGTTCACCATAAACCTTCCCACACAACCTGCCAGGATTCTGTGGGCAATTAAGTCCCCTCTCCTCTATGCTTTTACAATGTGTTGGACTGGGCAATGTTTGATATATTAAAAACACATTTAACACGTAGATAATTTAGGAAGCACAGCAAGACAAGCATCTATGAATTTGCCACCCAACTTTAAATTCAGAACATTACCTTGAATATAATTGTTATCTTCTCTCTCCCTCTCAGCTATACATTATTTTGCATTTTGTGTTTAGCATTCTCCTGCCTTTTTATATTTAGTTTTCATCATGTATGTATGCATCTCTAAGTGACATGTTGCTCAGTGTTGCTTGTATCTGAGTTTTATAAAAATGATACCCTAGTATATATATTCTTGGGTGATTTGTTTTTATCCCTCGACTATAAGCTTCTAAGATTCATCCACATTGCTGCATGAAGCTGTGGCTCTTTCATTTTTCACTGCTGTGTAATAGTCCAGCCTGCTGCGATTTATTTCCTGTTGTTTCTGCTTCCTGCACTTCCCTTGGCTCAGCCCTTCTCAGAGACCAGCTTTATAGTGGCACTTTCTCAGTGAGCCTTGGCTGCCATCTGTCAAAAGGATATGCTTTCCAGTTATTTTCTATATAAGTGTTCACATTGTCGCTTTCAAAACACATGCCACCACTTGTCATGCTTTTTAATTTGCTCATTTTCTTGCTCATTGCTTGTTTTCAATAGACGGTACATTCCATAGAGGGAGGATCCTGCCTGCCTGTCTGTTGCTGTCACTTCAGCACTCAGCATAGTTATTCGCACACAACCATCAATACATGTTATTATTTTTCTCAAAATGTGATAAATATTCGGTGGCATAGAATTGAGATCATAGTCCCTGAAAAAATGCTGGATGGTCTTTTGCACTGAAGGTAGGGACTCAGTATTACGTATTCGTGGTGCCCCGGAGAGAAGTGTGTGGTACACATTTATTAAGGGCTGTGAGCGGAAGTGATGTGTGCAAATTCTCAGTCACGACCTTGAGAAGAATGGCTTTGCCCCTTGCTTTCCACTTATTTCTCCCCTTGCAGAAAGGTAAACATGGTCATGAACTATTTGAGCCAGACAGACGAGAACACTGTCCTATCAATGGGCCACAGGAAAGAGGGTGTCTGGATAATGAGAACTTACACTGCCACACCAGCCCCAGCACTGGGAAGACAATGGGGACTTCTCTCTTGTTTAGGCCAATGTCATACTGGGTCCTTGCAACAGCAGTCACACCTCTGCTAATAGACACAGTTCGCTGGTAGCTCACCACTGGGAGGGACTTCCCCCTAAAGAGATGTACCCCACCTCTAAGCAATCCTCTGACTCTACCCTCTGCTCTGCTGTCTCCATATGAGGATGAGTGGGCCCCCAGATTGAGGGAGCCTTGCCCAAACATCACATGCTTCCTTTTCTCCAACTTCCTCACTCTCTGGTACTTTCCATGTTGATAGACTGTAACATTCTCTCTCACCAGTTGGTTCCATTATAACACTGGTTATTCTGATCAGACTTTATTCTTAGAGAATGAGAAGAGCTGAGAGGAAGACAGGAATAAGAAGAAGGGAACGGAAGTCTGGGGACAACCCAGTCTCACAGCCAGAATTTCCAGATGTTACCCACAGATTTGTCACAACCCAAGAGAATCTCGAAGTTCCCAACTTGTGATGGATTGGAAGTGTTTAAGGCAGATGGAATCAGGTGTCCTCCTCAACCAAAATGGGATCTTCATAAACCACCTATAGCTGTGATCATGCAACTCCCCAGAGAATGTGCCAAAATAAACTGTTTGTGGAATGTAGAGCAAAGAAGCGAAAGAAAGTGACTTCTTATCTGGGGTCATTATTTGTATCAGGAAAATGTTGGTAACAATCGTTTTGGAAGGGAGGTTGGCCATCCACCCACCTGACAATGATTAAACAGCAGGAGCTGCTGTCTATTCAGGCCCCTTCGGGACTGAGATAAGGCAGCCCGGCTATTTTGGAATAGGTGACGGCTTACTTTCCAGTTCCCTGTAGTGCAGGGTTTTCCCGCAGCTCATCTCATAATGGTATCAGCTCACAGAAAAACAGGATATAAGCAAGACAACAAACGGCAACCATGCCATTACTTCCTACATACAAGTAATAAGCATAGTGTTCTGCACATATTATCTCACTCTAATTTCATAACAAAACTGATGCACGTTCTATCCCCATTCCCACCTGGGGAAAACCAAGGCTTGGGAAAGATAAGCAACTTGCTGAAGGCCCCTGAATAGAAAGGCATAAATTCGGGATTCAAAACCAGTCCCATCTTTATTCCTAACAGTTATGACCTTATTTCTCAAACTCCACCCATTTGTGTACCTCATACATAATTTTTGCCGTATCTGTGCAACAACTATTATAAAGATACGAAATACTTTTCTTTCGATCAGCTTTCCTTTTATTTTTACATAAGTAAATTTAATTCAATGGAAATGTTATGTGAAAACCATAAATGTAAAACACCAAATATCATTTGCCTTAGACTATATAACAACATGAGCATAAAAATGCTATTAAATGCTACCTAGGCTTGGCTGCTGAACGGCTGAGTCTGAAAGGTTCTTGCTTTGTGGAAAAGGGAGACGAACAAGTGACAGAGGGATGTTAGAGGCCACACTAGCATCAAGTGAGACTTGGTCCCCAAACAGAAGAACCTATCAAGAGCACAATGGGCAAATATCTCCACTAGGAGTGTCAGTGTTATGTGAGGATGAGTAAATGTACCCCCAAACCATACTCAGTATCATATTTTCCTTATTAATTAAGAAATACCATAGCAATAGTATCCTCTGCTCCCATCCAAGAGATGTATGCTGAGAACATAGTCCTTCCCCTGTGGAAATTTTAAAATCTGACATCAATTACCTATACACTGCGTTAAGTTTGTTTGTCTTGAAGCTCATTACTAATTCCCACTCATGGACTAAAAAATCTAAGAAAAGCAATAATGTTAAAAATTAATCTACTCTTCTTCAAGATGGACCTACCTACCCATGCATTCATTGAATCCGTTCAATGAATCTATTGATCATTTGGTACTCACCAGAGTCCTAAGTGCTGAGAGTAAAGTGGTAAGCAATACAGACATGGCCCTGTCCCCACATAAGTTATATGGCCGTATTTATCTAACAGAGATCAAACCCTCATGAAAAGCCCTCCTCCTTAGGTAGAATGCGGGACTGAGAAAATAGACTGACAGGTCGCTGTGCAGAGGAGGGGTCGTCATCACATACAAAGTGCATGGTAAGGGCACCATTCACGGGAGCCTTGATGACAGCTTGGTGTGCGAGGTCCCAGCGTGGCATTGAAATGGGCGCTGAGCCCGGCACTGAAACCACAGCGGAGTAAAGGCTGTCAGCTCCCATCATCACTGCTGGTCTGACAGGTAAGTGGCTTCCCATGAGCACTTACATGCCAATGTCCTTGTGCCCTGCATTTGAGCACTCTAATTGGGGGAATGAGGCCCAATCCAGGATAAAACACAGATATGCAAAATGTGTATTTCCATTGTAATTCACAAGTCAGAACTTCCACTGAAACTTTGGAGCTTATCCTGCCTTTCTTTAGGGTAGAAGTATTACTGAAACAGGAAAAAAAAATACAAAACTCTCGACAGCTCTCATCGCCTTCTGGGTAATCGTGTCTATAAAGTAAACTCCTGAGGCCTATTATGAAATAACGTGCATTACCCATGTCCTTGGAGAGAAGGTTTAGATGGATGGGTGTTGGAGTGAAAGCTTCCAAAAGCCAATCTTATTTCAAAGGAAAAGAATGTGCTTTCCATTTTTGATGGTAGACAGAGGATTCTTTTTTCTACTCATTTCTGAGTCTTTCACTGGGACACATAATGGCTATTTACTGCCACAGCAGTGAAGGAATTTTCCACTCTAGCAACAGTGATCCTATCTCTTCTTTAGGATGTGCTCAGGGAATAAGTATTGGCCTGGAATTAGCAACTTTTGAGTCATCTTCTCCTGGGAGCTCAAGGTTCAACAATAGCATGTAGCCAACACTTCCTGAACCTCTCCTGTGTGTGTGATGCACTGCGCTGGAATCTATAGCTGCGGTGGCATAGCAGAGATGGTGCAAATGGGGCGACCTCTGGGCAGGGTACAGGGACCAGGAATGGAGGTGATGGCCTGAATTAGTCAGGATCTCAGCATAAAGGGGTGCATACTCTAACTATGGAGTGTTTAATAAAGGGCGTCTCACACAGATGGAGGCAGTGTTTAAGGAAAGCAGCAAGGTACAGGGTTCAACACCTGTACTGTGATGGTGGGGACCACTAACAACCCCAGGTCTGAAGAGACAAAGTGCCACCAGTACCCAGAGATGGGACCACATGAAGACGGACACTGAAGAAACCTGTGGCCTTTGATAGAGTGACAACCAGTCCAGGGACATCAGCAGGGAGGGAGGGAGGGAATCACACTCCGAACTCTCTCTCCCGCTCTGATCTTTGGTGCCCTTAATGGCCAACCCCAACAGGAAACTGGAAGGCAAAGGGCCTGTGGATGCAGACCCCATGGTCGGTCTCCCGGGACACTGAGCAGGGTGGCCAGTATGTGGATCTAGAGAAACAAATGAAAGAAATTAGGCACACGGTCCAAAAGGGCTTCGTTCTTTATCTGTGATGCTTTGATCGTGTACAAGGAGAATGCATTTGAATGAAGAAAGAGAAAGAGATAAGGGAGAAAAAGAAGTAAGTGAAAAAAGGCAATAACAGATGAAGAAAGGCAAGTAAACAGGTGATTAAATTAGGAGGCATTGTGTCCTTACACCAAGCACCAGTTGCTATGGGAACACCAAGAGGAATCTCTGCCCAGGCTCAGGGTGTCAGGAAAGGGCTCCTGAGGAAGGAGCATCTGCGTTGAAATCTAAAGGGCTGGTAGGAATCAGTCAGGTAAGATGTGGAGACGAATGGCATTGCCAAAGGCCCGAAAGTGAACCGAGGTTATTAGAGGTCAAAGGTAAGCTTTGGGAGAAAAAAGACTGGTGATGTAAACAGAGAGAGGACCATGAAGAAGATTGTATGTGACCACAAAGAGCTCAGACTTCATTCTAAAGAACATGGAGAGATGCAGAACAGAGTGACAAGAGTAAATTGCCATTTGCATGGTTCCCTCCACTTTTCTCCCAGGAAGTACATTTGATGCTGTTAATCTTTCAGCAAATACGCACACGTTTGCCCCTGTCCTTGACAAAAAGAAAATGTGTGTGGGAGATTGGTTTGTCCTTTGAATCCATGGCAAAGATCCAAACCCCCTCCCCCTGAAAAAAAAAAAAGAAAGAAAATAAAAAACCCACCCCACACAGGTGGCTCTTTGGTTAGTGAATGTTTTCATAAGAAAGGAAATTACTCAGGTACCTGTCTACTGACCACTGTGCGCCTGAATAGAGTGCCCAACATTTCGGAAGGCAATCTGACGCGCCTTTGGCATTTAAGAAATAGAAGTCTTAAGCCTCCTCGCGTCATGGAGCTGAGCCCAGATTAATGACCTTTCAGACCATAGGCCCAGGATTTAGAAGTAGGTCAGCCTTGCAAAGAATTTTAAGAAATCACTAAACCACAGCAAATCAAACATCTCATTGGTTCCACTCACCCTTAAGAAGGTGACCCTCTCCGTATCCTGGGAGACTCTGTTTCATCTGCTATCTCCATGTGGGGGGCTGAGAGAACAAATATAGACCTCTTGCAAAGACACTACCTATGGTGCAAAACAAAGGACATAGGTAAATAGAAGTGTGCTATTTCTTCATTGGGTTCATCATGCGCAGACCAACAGGTTACGGAGGAAGGGGACCAAGTTTCATAAGTCATGTGAGTGTCCTTTGCCTATTTGCTTTTCTCATGAGACGTATCTATGCAATAAATGAATCATGTGATAGAGTAACCTGACATGTAAAATTCCAAGGTCCTGTTGTTGTGGTTGTTGTTGTTGTTGTTGTTTTTATCCTGGCAAAAATTTCTTCTGAAATTGTGAGTTTGGAAACAGAAACTATCTTATCACATCCTGGCATTGATAAACATTTACAGGACACCCCCCTCCCCCCGGATCCTTTGGGTTAGTCTGTGTCCTTCAAAGATAGGAGGGCACTTTCTTTTCCTGGATCCCCTGATCATGAGAAGATATAAACATCAGCACTTAACTGATGCCATTGCCTAATAAACCACAGATATTCTCAAACTATACCCCATCCCCTTACCTTCACTCTAATAAATGTTTGGCAACATTCAGATTTGTCAACATTTCTGCAAAGAGCTATTTAAGGGAAAACATGGCTTTGCCATAAGGGTTCTACTCAGAGCAGCCACCCCTTCTTGGGGCAAATGACTCACCTCCCCTCTCCAACCCTGTTCTGGTGATGAATGTTGGGCACAGCACACCCTTCCCCTTTCTGGCCATGTGAGTGGGCACAATCAGGGCCAATGATCCCACCATATTCCCTGGTCATAGTGGTCTATCCAGAGATGGCCCTCGGTTTAAAGCCAAGGCCAGTCAGAGAAGCAGACTTAAGCTCTACTAGTGAGAGTGCAGACTGGGTCACAGCCCTGGATCCATTTGCTTTGGCAAGAAAATAGGGCCACTTACTGCACAATCCCAGGGAGTTCCATTCACATCTGGTGTTGTGCAATCTGGTAGCTCTGGGAGTTTGTGTGTCTTAGTATCCTTCATGTAACACTGGGTGGTGACCCCTACAATAGGAATGCCAGGTTATGGAAGTCTTAAACAATCCTGATTTGGTTAAACAAGGCAATAAATGTTCTTATTTGGCTTAAGGTGGATAGTTCGTTTGTTTGCTTTTCTATAAACTGTAAGTGAAGAAGTTCTGATGAATGTATCATGCTCTTCATTCTTTTTAGAAAACAAAATTCTCATTTTGTTCTACATATCAAATTTCTTTACCCACAGAATGCCAACAGAATATCAGAGGTCTGGTACAGCTGTGGAGAGTGAACAGCTTGTCCCAACCCTGGGCAACCTGTTCACACTGCAGCTAGGCACATGCCTTTGGTTTTGCTGCTGGAAGGAGAGGAAGGAGGAAATGGCACATTGTCAGCACCTCCCAACCCTATGTACTATCTCTGGCTGAAGGGATGAAGACCAGAAGCCACATGACCTCTTTCCATGAGAAATGTGGGAGGTCATGGGCTCCTGACACCTGCCTTCAAGGAGCATAATGTGGGACAGCTTTGGAGAGGCAATTACATTGTCCTTCTTTGCATAGAACCAGGGCTGGCTCCTCTCCTGGGGCACTCAACCTGTGTTGTCTGCCCTGGCTGGTTTTGCTCAGTGGATAGAGCATCAACCTGTGGACTAAAGAGTCCCGGGTTTGATTCTGATCAAGGGCACATGCCCGGGTTGTGGGCTAGATCCCCAGTAGGGGGCGTCAAGAGGCAGTCATTCAATGATTCTCTCTCATTGTTGATGTTTCTATCTCTACCTCTCCTTTCCTCTCTGAAATCAATAAAAATATTTTTAAAAAAACAGCCTGTGTTGTCACACATCCCCTTCCCCACTGCTTGATGAATGCTGTGCTGTTGAGGTCTTAAAATTCTAATTACGTTTGGTTGAAGCTCCTCACATTTTCATTTTGCACCGGACCCCACAAATCACAGAGCCAGTTCTGACAGGGCCCACCATGACGCAAGAAGGTGTGAGTTTTTAGCTGCATATCATTCCTGTTTGAAATGTATGCTACAGCAAAGCGGGTTGGGAGGGCGTGGGGGGAGGAAAAGGAACTAAAGAGAGACAGACCAAAGAATGAAGAGAAAGATCAAAAAGGAGGAAATGATCTCTGATGAGAGATTACCGTTTATCCATGAGATTAAGCTATCTTCCGGGACACAACCAGAGCACAGCTCACTTAAAATTGCACTGATGTAAGATACAATTTAGACTTTGTTAAAAATCAGGTAATGTAATAACAACAAGTGTAAACGGAAAGCCAGGGATGATAAACTTGGGTCAACATCAGAGTTCAAGGAGAAGGTGCTTAGGGCTGAGCCAGGTCTCAGAGAGCTGGGCGTTCCTTTTCCTTTAAGGGCAATTCATCAGGACTTATCCAAGCCTGTAAGAGCAATCCCTTAAGACCATCCAATTTCCTCTCTTTCTAATTCCATACTTAGCAGAGCAACCTTCTGGTAATTAATTTGGTTTCTCAGGTAAGTCAATACGGGGAAAGAGACTGGTTGAGTTATTGGGCTGGCTATGTCGCCTGCTGTAAATGAATAAATTGGTTTGTGGATTTATCAGTCCACCTCCCAAGAGTTCAGTTTGCAAACACCACTTTTCCTGGGGTGTGCTGGCATTTGACTTGTAGACCTGCAATGCTATGTGACCAAAGTGAGCGGAGTGGTTTTAAGACTTTCATAACCCTGGAGACACTCTTATGGTGGGGGTCACCACGCGTGTTACATCAAAGATATCAAAACACACTCACTTCCAGGGCCTCCATATTGCACAACACCAGTTGTGAGTGGAACTCCCTGGAATTACGCAGTAAGGGGCCCTACTTTCTCTCTGAATCATGTAATATTTTTGTTAAAAATAAATACAGATAGTCCCTGCCTTATTTTCTTCATGAGACTTGTGAGCGTAAGATACTATCTTATTTCTTCTGTTTGTTGCCTTTCTCCTTTCATCACAAGGACAGGTATTTTTGTGTTTTGTTTATGATAGTAAATCCAGCATTCAGAACAGAAGGGAGCCTAGTATGTGCTTAGTATGTATTTGTTGAATTAATAAATTAATCACTTCAAGTTAATTTTTTTGGTATGTGAAACTGATGTCTTTTTAGGTTTCACATATTTTAGAGGTCCTTAAAAGGTGTATGGTTTGTTGGCTCTGTGCATAGACTGCCTGATGCACACTGAAGCCCTGAGTGAGTGAGGGGGTATCCTCCTTCTCCAGCTTCCACCACATGGACACAGACCCCTGGTACTCCTAACCAAAGACAGGAGTCCTCCTCTCAGGTCCCCTTGAATCCCTTTCACAGTCTCCCTGTGCCCTGCACTCTCCCTCCCCCCAGTTTCTGTGAGCTTTGCCCATACCTGTAATTCCTTTCAGGGGGCTGCCTCAGCTACGGGGACTGCTTTGCCAAATGGGAGTGAACCGGAATCTCATGGGGTTTATGCACGGGGGTTTATGCCAGCAACTAACTGAAGGAGTATGAGATCCCAATTCTGTGCCCAGTTGAAAAAGCGCTGAGCTGTGATTTATTGATTTATACTCCAGAGCTCCCCATACCTTCTTTCCCTTCCCTCTCCTGCTTCCCCCATCCTGCCTCTAGGAATCTGACCCAAGACAACCTGCACAACCTCTCCACCACACGTCCACCTGAGTTCCCTGAGAGGTGAAGGCCACTGTGGCCACTGCTGAAGTCAAACCACACAATGCTCCGCCACGCTCTTCACCACCCCAGCCATCATTGGGCAGAGGGGAGGGGAATGATTACAGAAGAAGCAGGCAAAGCAAATGACTACATGACACTCAGAAGAACCATGGTAGAAAACACCAAAATATTGAGAAATGGGTTCAAGCTCACTCACCTATGGATTTGTTATGTGACCCTGGATGGGACTCCCTTTGATAATTCAAGCCATCTTGCCCTCCAAGATCAAGTCTGTGTTGAGCTTTTGTTTCTTCCAAAGAAAACACCACAGCCTAGCTTTTGTTCCCAGCTGCTTGTTCGAATTAAAGCTTTGCAGCATTGTAGTTTACGGTATCTCTGGGGAGGAGTGAATATGTCAGTGTAATTAACTCATCTTATGAGAGAGGTCTTGTTTATTTCCCATACAAAATAACAGGTGGTGGTTGAGCTCGGATACATTATGGTGATACGAAATGCATTTAGAATAAATCGTATTAAATAAATAAGGAGAGAAAACAATTTCAAGGTACATTTTTTTATTGTTTTTAAATTAAGTTTGGAAAGGCAACAGCTGTATACCAAAAAGCCACAAGGCTGCTACCCACTTCCAGCCTGCTCTTGTGAGAAAGGGTTAATGGTGCTCTTGAGTTCAACCCACCAGGAGGCACAGAAACTCGAGGTTGTTTTCAAATTTTCATCCCAACAATCACTGGGTTTCTGAGAACTCTCTTTGTGTGTGGGAAATGACGGCCTAATCAATTTGGGTAATCAGTTAAAACAACTGTACGCAATTCATTTTACAAAATTCGCCATGACATTCATTTAATAAACACATCAGAGCAACACCATGTGCTGGGCATTAAGTAAATAAAAACAAATAAGATGGCAGCTCACAGTCTGAAGAAGTATGGTAGATACAGAGGCATTTTCAGGGATTAAAATGGAACAGGATATTCTTCCTCTCTCCAAAAACTTAATGAAATTCCAGAAATGTATTTCTTTTACATTTAAATGAATCATGACACTAGAAAGCAAGTAGAAAAATGTGTCATTAAACCAGGAGTGTTGAGGAAGTCCTGATGTGTTGGGGATAAGGTCTGACTGGAGAAGATCTTGGAGGAGAAAATGGTGTAAGGGAAAGAGAAAGGGAGAGGTGAAGTTTGGGGGACAACAAGGGGTGCTGAAGGACAGTGAAAAAGGGGAGAAAGAAAGAAGGAAAGGGGAAGAAAATGGAAAAGGGAAAATATATATATTGAGAGAACTGGAATATGGTTCAGTTAAGGAACTTGCAATGGGACATTACCTGAGATTGTCTCAGGGACTCTAAATGTTGTCACATGTGTCCTCTTCAGAAAAGGCAGGCACAGCCTGTGTGGCTCAGTGGTTCAGCATCAACCCATGAACCAGAAGGTCACAGACAGTTTGATTCCTAGTCAGGGCACAAGCCCAAGTTTGGGGCTCTATCCCCAGTAGGGGACATGCAGGAGGCAGCTGATCAATAGTTCTCATCACTGATATTTCTATCTCTCTCCCTCTCCTTTTCTCTCTGAAGTTGATAAAAAATATATAATTTTTTTTAAAAGAAAGAAAGAGGCAGAGGGAGATGTGATGTGGCACACAAACAGACGAGTAGAATGCAATGCGACCACAGAGACAGAGCCTAAAGGATGTAGATCCAGAATCTCTGTTGTTCCCCAAGAAGGAATTCTAGAAGGAGAGAAGGAAATAATAATAATAACAATGATAATAATAATAATAAACAAAATCTTCTAGAGTTTGAAGTAAGAAACATATATTTAAATTGAATGAACAAAAGGCAAAATTTTAGAATAAAAGAAAAATATAATAATCTGAAAATATGCCATAAAGCTAAAATAGTTTACCTAAAAATATTAAAATTCTGAGTCTCATTAGATTTCCTTGATAACATTGTAGAGTAGAAGAGAGTAGATCTAGGAGGAAAAGTCTCACACACTTAGAGCCTTGAATCTAATTAAATCATCACTCAGACCTTTCCTACCGTGTAAGAAATCAGAAATGTTGCCATCCACAGATTCTCTCTTATTGCCTTGAAGATGCACCAGAGGTAAAGTACCAATGAGTCTGTGCTAGAGAAAGGTGACATACAAGAAAGAGTCAAAGGCAAGAGATAGTAAAACATAAGGTCATGTTTAAGTAATTAATGAGTTACCTAAATATTTTTAATAAGAATATGGAGCTGAAATCCCAAAAGATTACTCCATGGCAGGTTAAGAGAGCTAGAGGACACTCTGTGTCTGACTCAGCTGAATTTTAAAGAAAAGACTCTACTCTTTAAGTTCTTGGTTCAGTTTCACCTGCAGGTATCACAAGTGAGGAGAATCCAGGGCAGATGTCCACAGTCATAGAGTCCAATTGTGGAGGTAAATTAATTCCATGATGCTCTGGGTGGACAGACACTGGGCAGTGTTTCTAAACTAAAGACCACAGATGAACTTGTGAGCACTGATTTTATGTCCTGCCCTGTGTATATTATCTCCTTTAGTCCTCAAAGCAACCCTTATAACTATGCTGCTAGTCCTATAATTAATCCGTTAGTAGTAGTAGTAGTCTTATTATTAACCCATTATACAGATGGGAACTAGAGCTCATAGAGACTAAATAAATTTCCTAAACTGACAAACAGTAAATCAACACTGCTCAGACGAAGGCCCAAGTCTCAAATCATATCCATTTTGCTTACAAAGTTTCCCTTACCTGGAGACATTGGAGGTTCACTAGAAAGAGCACAGGATTTAGCATCCAATGCCTGAGTTCAAATTCTACTGATACCATCTCCCAGCTGGTGGGCAGCGTAGCACAGAATCAAGAGCTTAAGAATCCACACAGGCCAGGGTTCAATGCTCAGTCCGCTCAGAGGACAGCTGTTCAGAATCGGGTCAGTTGGTTAACCTTCCTAAGTAAATAAGTGTTATTACAGTTAGTTAAAGCCCAACCCTACAGACTCCTGCAGGATCACCTCTGAGCAGGGGAAGGCACTCGAGTAAACACAGGAAGAGCAGGCATGTCCTTGGGAACCAGGAATTACAAGCTAGAGAACTTGGATTTGGTCTGCTGCAAAGACCTATTTTGTTGTTCAGAAAGTGAAAAGAAATTAAAAATCAGAATGTCCACAATAACTCAGATTTCCTGCTTCTCTCAAGGAAATCCATCGATGCTGGAGCCACATTCCAACAGGACAATGAGCAAATTATGCTGCCTACAGCTCATCGCTGCAGCCTCCAACTTGGCTCTCTGTTCCCTTACACCTGCCTGATTCACTCTCTCATGTCAGCTGCCAGGCCCAGGGACGTATTTGAATTGGCAATGCCTGCCATAAACAAGAGACGTCCAGTACCAGTTCGGAACTAGCTGGAATGAAGTTCCTCCTCCCCACCCTGCCTGGAACCCAAGCCCCAAGGACCAAAGTCCTCAGTCCATAACGGGCATGTTATAGAATCACAATGTAGCACATTTATCGTTTCATTTAAAAGGAGTGACTGCTGGAATTACATTTCCCTTGTAAAACAATAACAGGATTCCCAGTTGGTCAGCAAATAAACAAGAGAAAGCAGCTTTGTAATTATTTCGACAGTGGTCAGACTAAAAAAACCCATCAAATCCCATTTCATGAGAGAGAGCACTAAGCAGAACTGAGCAAACATTTTACCTGAACCTAGCCCAACATATGCTACCCCCAAAGACATATAATGAAAATATGTCCCTTGAAAATGACTCCTTGAGTGAAAACCGTGCTGAAGATGTTGGAGGCGCGGGTGGAAATTACATTAATCAGTATGATGATGGAAACCAGCAGTCCGTCACAGCCAGGCTGTTTGGTAATAATGAAACTGGAGGGACAGACAGTGCTCATGAAACTCATGAAAGTCAGAAAATGTCAAGGGGAACCATGTATTTATAACTCTTGCTAGAAATCGAGAGAAAAAAAAAGAGTCAACAAAGAAAAAATGTATTGTCAGGAATCAACTACAGCCATGCCTACCTCCTTAGTCCAAGCCACCAGTAGCTGTCTCCTGAATTAGGACAACGAACTATTCTTGTGTCTGTTCCCCACAGGATGTTATTCTCACAGCAGCCAGAATAGTCCCATTAGAACACAATTCACATGGAGGCACCCTTCTAATCAGCATGTTTCACTTGTTCATAAAAGCCAGCATCCTCATATGACCTATGAAACCTGATTGGCTGGGTCTCCCATTACCTGTCTCCCCTTCACTTATTCCAGGAACATCAACCAGAAGTACAGTTTCCAAAACACAAGCTGTGGTTTCTTCTCAGAGCCTTGGCATTTGCTTTCCATCCTTCTGGAATTTGCTTCTCTTAGGCAACCTCAGAAGTGTTCCTCACTTGCTGTCTGAAATTAGATCCTCTTCCCATAGACTTCTTCCTTTATTCCCTTCTGTGAAGCATATCACTCTCTCAGATATATATATATATTCTAGTCAAGAATTTGTTCGATTGTCTGTTTCACTGGGGAGACTGTGAACTCCAAGAGAGCAAGATGTTTTGCCTATTTTTTTAAATATATTTCATTGATTTTTCACAGAGAGGAAGGGAGAAGGATAGAGAGTTAGAAACATCGATGAGAGAGAAACATCGATCAGCTGCCCCCTGCACACCTCCCACTGGAGATGTACCCGCAACCAAGGTACATGCCCCTGACCAGAATCGAACCTGGGACCCTTGAGTCCGCAGGCTGACGCTCTATCCACTGAGCCAAACCGGTTAGGGCTGTTTTGCCTATTTTTGTTCTCTATTGTATCCCAAGTAAGAGAAGAGTGTCAGTGATGCAATAGATGCTCAATAAATATTTGTGGAATACATGACTATAATTCAGAGATAAGCAGGAAAAGAGCAATGATGATAACATGTAAAAATGATTTGTTAAGTTTACCATCTCCAAATATGTCCAGATAAACCTCCCTCCCCTTCCAATGGAATTTGTAAAGGTGGTGAGATAACGCCAATCTTTTCTCCAATGAGCAGATAAAATGAAGGATCTGAAACCTCTAAAGTGATAAACTGTGCCTGGAATGGTAGCATCCTGGCCACCCTTTCCCCTTTCCCTGCTGGGGTAGTTACATGGTGACTCATAGCCTGAAATCACCCATCAGCCTCTCTCTCTTTTCCTTCTTCATTAAGAATCAAAATCGATTGATCTGCAATTCAGTTTAACAAACATTTGTTTACTGAATTGAATTTGCAAGGAAATTAAGGCTTTGATGTGGCAGAAAAGAAAAATTGTTAAGTTAGTCTCAGAAGGAGTTTTTTTTCTTCCACTCATTTGTGAAGATGAATGACAAATATCGAGCATCCATCTGATCATGTTGTATTTGCACACATCTTCTGTAAAAAAAAATACGGATGATAATTCAGCAATATGTGATGCTTATCTGTGAAACTATGGCAAGAACGAGGGGTAAGAACTAGAAAGTGGTGCATTTGCAAAATTTCCATTCTCAAAATGTATTATCAGCACCTAGGCAGGTCTTCCTCTTCTATGTGGGAAACTGGCCCTCTCACAGGATAGATTGCTGCTTTAAGACAGGTAACAGGGCCACATCAGCCGACTCTCCTCAGAGGGGCCACACTTCTATCTTGGTAAGTGTAATTTTCATTATCCTTTCTCCTTCCTTCAACTTAGAGGAGTTACACTGAGGTTCGGGAGGCCCTCCTGATAAATAATCATGCGTGTGTTTGCTTCCACAGTAGTCTATAGCAGCATTTCTCAACCTCAGCACTGTTGACATTTAAGGTCACATCAATCTTTGTTGTCAGGGGACTGTCCTGTGCATGGTAGCATGTTCAGCAGCAACCATGACCTCTACCCACTAGATGCTGGTAGCACCACCACCCCCATCAAAAATGTCCTCAGACGTTGTCAAATGTTTGCTAAAGGACAGAGTCATCCTCAGTAGAAAGCTGCTGTTGCAGAATGAGTCTTTCCATGAATTGAATTGCATTGTTACCATTTTTAAATATAATTTTAATAGCATTTTTTAAATACTACATGATTAAGTCCTATAAATGTATCACTATGGTATGTTTATAGTTACCTTTTGCTCCCCTTATGTGTTACTATCCCATATTTGAGGTTTTTAGAAACTGTGTCCTAATCAAGGGAAAATTGATTTCAATAGAAATCAACTCAATTTGACCGGGTAAAGTCTGTGTCTTTAAGTATGAATAAGAATTTCTCAGACCAAATAAAACAGTGAGGGCTTCCAAAACTTATAGGATGTACAAGTGGCCCATCTCTTTCCTCTCCCTCCCTGTTCTTTCTATTTTATTCCCCACCCCATCATTAGCTCCCCACATAGGAACAAGAGTGATTCCTTTAAAATGTAAGTCTCATCTTGTCGTTTCATGGTTTCTATCATGCTTAGAATGAAATCTCCAGTCTTTACTATGACCCTAGGACTCACCTAATCTGGTCCTTGACTTTACCTTGCTACTTTCTCCCTCTCTCCTTCTTCTCTAAGTTCTAACTTTAACCACTGGAAGGGACAGCTACACACTGCCTTCATCTTACACTCCATTTTTGATGTGAAAAGGTGTGTGAAGTCTACTGAGCTAAAGGCTGATCTCAGCAGAAATTGGAGATGTAGCTGCACACTAGACCCAGGAGATTTCTGATGGCCCAGCTCACATCATAAACTAATCCATTATGTACACTATTTCCACATTAATGATATTAAAATAACACTTAGAGCACATCACTTCTTTGTTCAAAAGCCATCAATGACCCATTGATACCTACTGAAGTACAGATGTCTCAGCCCCACACTTACAGTCTTCCATGATTTATATTAAAGAGTTTATGGTACAAGAACCAAAGAATGCAAGACTGAGTGTTATGCGTTAAATTATGACCCTCTTCCCCTGAAGATATGTTGAAGTCCTAACTGTTAGTATCTCAAAATGTGATCTCACTTGGAAATAAGCTCTTTGCAAATTTAACCAAGTTAAGATGAGATCATTAGAATTAGCTCTAATCCTATAGAACTGGTGTCCTTATTTTTTTTTAAAAAGGAAATTTGGACACATGTAGCACAAAGAGAAGGCTGTATGAAGATACATAGGGAGAAGATGGCCATGTAATGACAGAGGCAAATATTGGACTGATGTATCTTCTAAGCCAAAACACACCACGGATTGCCAGCCATCATCAGAAGCCAGAGGAGGCAAGGAAGAATTCATCCCTGAGCCACCAGAGAAAGCGTGGCCCTACTAACACCATGATTTCACACTGATAGCCTCTAGAACTGTGATAGAATAATTTCTGTTGTTCTAATCCACCCAGTTTATGATACTTTGTTACAGTAACCCTAGAAAACTAATTCACTGGGGAAATGGTGCAATGGGATTTTTTGTTTAACTTCACATGGCAGCAGGTAACCAGTTGTCTCAGTTTGCCCAGGACACAGAGTTTTTTGCAGGGATTTTCAGTGTTAAAACTAGGGAAGTCCAGGGGAACTTGGACGAATTGGTCACCTTCTTCAGCAGCCTCCTCTCTCAGTAAGTAGACCAGTTTGCATAAGCAGGAGTCTCCTCTTCTTGACCACCAGGAAGCTTAGTATGGTTTGTTTTAGGGAATACCTTTGCTCTTCTGGCCTAGCAGCCCTGCCTACCTGCACCATGGTACTTAGTTTAGGGACGGGAATGGTCCACAGGCACCTATAAAATTTTATGTGGGGAAAACAAGTTCACCTCTGTTGTTTCCAGGCAGGAAAGAGTGATGTAGAAGAACTCTACAACTATAAGCAACAATTTCCAAGAGAGATGCAAAACATTGCTGATATTGTTGGCACCTTGTTGGTTAACTTTCTTTGGGACTGATCTATAGCAACTGATCAATAACAGGGATTATTGCCCTAACCGGTTTGGCTCGGTGGATAGAGCATCAGCCTGCAGACTGAAGTGTCCGGGTTCAATTCCAGTCAAGGGCATGTACCTTGGTTGTGGGCACATCCCTAGTAGGGAGTGTGCAGAAGGCAGCTGATCGATGTTTCTCTCTCAGCGATGTTTCTAACTCTCTGTCTCCTTTCCTCTCTGTAAAAAAAAAAAAATCAATAAAATATACTTTTAAAAAAATAACAGGGATTATCTTTTCCTCTCTTACTACCTAGTCTTTGGGTGGTTAAAGTTTTTTTAAAAAAACTTATATTTATGTAATTTTTAACAACTTCCAAAATAATGTTTTTGACAAGCCAAATCCTTTTAAAGGCCTCATAGGGATTGCAAGTTGTTTAGTGATTAAATCCTTGTGTTTGGCAAATGACTTTATGAAATTGGGGGAAGAAAGTCCAACAATATGAGTGAGTTAGACTTTTATCCCAAGACCAACAACAAAATAATTTATACAGAAAAATTATATGTGAGACAGTGAGACTTATCTTCAAGGAGAAAATCTAAATGTTTGTCCAATTGAAATAGTCACATTTGTCTCCTATCTGTTAAAGAAAAAATTAAACAAGAGACTCATTACATTAATAATAAGAATGGTTTGAAAATAAAGATTTAGGTTTTTCCCCAAGAAAATGAATGAAATATGAATACTCTCATCAATTCTATCTTTTTAAATTGATAAAATGTTGAAATTGCACATTTATAGACAATTTTAATTTGAACATTTGGATAATACTTCATTGTATTTTGTCCATTAACCATTACTTTTAGACAGAAGCAATACCAAAATAATCAATAACCTATATAGCACAACACCAACCAATCAGAACAGGCACCCCCTTGAGCATACTTTAACCCTTTAGCTGCTTGACCACTAGGGAGTCCTAGGGTTGGGGCTTAGGTGGTTAGGACAGGGTAGGGGGCATTCAGAGGGGCTTAAGAAAGGAGCTGTATACAAACTCGTATGGCAATAACAATCATCCTTCTTGACTATCAACTCTACTCTAAGTTCAGGGTCAAACCCCATTATAAAGAATGCCACAGAACCATCCCAATTCTTTTTCTGTGATATTTGGTTTTAAGTGATTCTGCTATTACCATAATTCTATTTATAAACTTTTGGCTTCAAGATAAAAGATAGGAGGAACAGTCTTTGCAATGTCAAGGAGGAAATGCAGAGTTCTTAGCAAACCAGAAAATTTAATATTATGTATTTGTCGGTACCACCTCTTCCTCTTCAAGCTCTTAAATATTTTGGTGTGCTGCATTTGGTTTGGATGCTGTATTAGTCAGGGTTCTTTGGAGACATAGAACCAATGGGATAGAAAGAGAGAAATTTACTTTAAGAAATGTGTTCACACAATGTAGAGATTGGGAATTCCAAAATTGAAAGGGGAGGCAGGAAGGAAAGTCAAGTAAGAGTTGATGTTGCAGACTGGAGTCTGAATCTGCAGGGCATGCCAGCAGGCCAAAAACTCAGGCAGGTTTTCTATGCTGCAGCCTAGAGACAGATGGCTTCTTCCCTGAAAGTCTGTCTTTGGTCTTGAAACCATCCACTCATGGGATGAGGACCACCCACATTCTGGGGGGTAATCTGCTGTACTAAAGTCAACTGATCGTAAAGCACATCCACAAATACAGGAGGGAGGGATTCACAACAGCATCTAGACTAGTATTTAACCAAACAACAGGGCACCAGAGTGTAGGGAAATTGACACAAAATTAACCATCACCGATAGGTATTTTGAAAGCTTAATAAAAGGCAGGATGATGGAGCTGCTACCATATAGTAACATCAAAAGCCCATGGCTAACTCTGCATCTTTAAGCATATACTCTGTCCTAGGTCCAGTGCTAAGCACATCTCTTATTTATTTTTCACAACAGCCCAATGGGATAAATATTGTTATTATTCTACTTTGTACATGGCCAAACAATGGTCTCCAGAGATTAGGTTGCTTGATGTACTAGTTTCCTATTATTGCTGTAACAAATTAATACAGACTTTAGTGGCTTAAAACTACACAAATTTATTACCTTACAGTTCAGAGGTCAAAGTCCAAAATGGGTCTTACGGGCTAGAATCCAGGAATCAGTAGGATTATATTCCTTTAGAGGTTCCAGAAGTGAATCTGTTTACTTTTCTTTTTCAGCTTCTAGAGGCTGCCTACATTCTTTGGCTTGTGGCCTCTATCTTCAAAACTAACAGTATAGTAGAGTCCAATCTCTCTCTCTCTCTCTCTCTCTCTCTCTCTCTCTCTCTCTCTCTCTCTCTTTCTCTCTCTCTCTCCCTCTCTCCATTCCTGTGATACTGGGTTCACCCGTATATCCCAAGACAATATTCCCCCTCAAGATTTTTAATGTAATCATATCTGCTAGGTCCATTTTGCCAGGTGAGGTAACATATTCTCAGATTTTAGAAATTAGGACACTGGCATGTTTGGAAGTGCCATTACTTCACCTGTCACACTTACTCAATCTCACAAAGACAAGTGGTAGAGCCTGGATTAAAATCCAGTTCTCTCTGACCCCAGAGCTTACACACTGCACCATGGTGGCATGTCACCGCTTACAAATAGCACACAAACAGAATTTAAGTAATCGGAATGAATAGATTACCAAGGCAGGGACCACCCAAAGCATTGGTCATAGGGAATTGTAAGCATACTAACCGCACTATTCCATAAGTTATCCAAAGGCACATGGAAATGCTTTGTTATAAAGAATGTGTCTACATCATAGGATCATATGCTCATGACCAACTGAAAAAGTGAATTCTTCAGGCTTCCAACACTAAAATGAAGCTTCCCTGTTCACATAGATTAGCTAGATAGCCAATTTTGGAAAAGACTGAATTAAAGAGTGATTTTGCCAGGAGAAAAAAAAAAAAGGAGACAAATAAGGACACGTTAATACCAGAGATTTGGCTATTGTCCTCACACAAAACAGCCAAAAATCTCAAGGATCGGTTTTCAAACTTGACCGGTTCTAAGAAGCCACAGGGATAAAAAGGGGTTTGGAGGATTTGAAAAATAAAGCTTGGAATCTCCAGGCTTGTGAGAGAAAGAAGAGGGATTTATTTACTTGGGTTAGGGTGTTCAAAGCAGAACTTTAAAAAATTCGCAAATAAAATACCCAAGGAAAATGGAAAAGAATAAAACAAAGAGTTCCCTGTAAACTCATTGTCCTTTCTCATCTAACAGTCTTTTCATTTATTTCTCAGTTAATCAAATTGCAGGATAAGAGTTAAACCACATGACCAAAGTTCATGGACAACCTGAGACCATGATGCCTCACTCACAACTCAGATAACCCAAAAACTTTACTTTTCAATTACTTGATTCCTGCTTCCATGTTCTCTACATTGAAAGACATTTGATTGTTGACTTACAGATGCAATATGCTCTAAAATACTACATTTCTTTTTATTTTATAAGAAAGATAATTCAGCAAAAGAAAAAGGAGGGATTTTTTATCTGCATTCTATAAACATTTCCCAGACAACACTGATTGCTTTTTATGGCAGCTGTGATCCTTAGCTGCAGCTGTGATTTTCAACTGGTGGGCTGCAAACATTTTAAAACCTGCAACATCTGTTTAGTCAGGGGCACTGACCTCTTTTCCCTTAGATTGTCAAAAAATTATAACAGTCAACACAATACCCATCCACAGTGTGAATGCCCTGTCTTGAAACCATCTTATCTAATAAAAGAGTAATATGCAAATTGACCGTCAAAAAATGGCTGCCCCCATGTGGTCAAAGATGGCCACCATGAGATGGCCAGCAAGGGAGGGCAGTTGTGGGGGACCCAGGCCTGCAAGGGAGGGCAGTTGGGGGGGAGGACCCAGGCCTGCAGGGAAGGACAGTTGGGAGGGACCCAGGCCCACAGGGGAGGACAGTTGGGGGGACCATCCTGGCAGGGGGAGGTCAGTTGGAGGCAATCAGGCCAGCACAAGAGCAGTTAGGCATTGATCAGGCTGGCAGGGGAGTGGTTAGGGGCAATCAGCAGGCGAAAGGTCGGGAGCCAGCAGTCCTGGATTGTGGGATCGGTGGGATTGGGTCTAAACGGGCAGTCAGACATCTCTCAAGGGGTCCCAGATTGGAAAGGGTGCAGGTTGAGCTGAGGGACACCACCCCCACCCCCCACTCCCACTCTGTGCACGAATTTCATGCACCAGGCCTCTAGTAAATATATAAGTGATATAATAGAGTTGCATCTGATTGGTCATGTCACATAATCAGGTTGCATCTGATTGGCTAATTCTTGGTATCAGAAATCCTTATATAGAAGTGTAGGCACCTGATTTTTTTAAAGTCATTTTGTAGCAAAAAGTGAGTAAATAACCATGGATAGGTAATTACTATTATTATTATTATCATTATTTTGCAAATCTATCAAAACTATACCTATTTGTTGTCAGATTGGCAAAAAAATACATACTACATTTTTGGAGTGCTGCAGAACTTTTAGTAATAGTTTAGGTGTGTCATGAGGTGAGAATGTTTGAAAATCGCTTGTCTGGAGACACTCAGGTTGTCATGACTCAGAAGGTGGGAACAGAGGAATGGGAGATGCTACTGGCTTCTACAGGCAGAAGCCAGGGATGCTGTTAAACAGCTCACAATGCACAGGGCAGCCCCATGTCAGAGAATGATCCGGCTCAGAATGTGAGTGTCGACAAAGCTGTGAAACCCAATTTATATGGTGTAGCACAGGGGGATGGGGCTCTGCACCAGATGACTGGTGTTCAAATCCTGGCTCTGCCACATGAGCTGAAAACCTTCAAATGTGTTCCCTCATCCCTAAAATGGATAATAAAGTTCCCTCCTGTAGAGTTCCTATGCGGTCCAAATAAATGAATTCACATAAGTAGTTGGAGTACAGTCTGGCACAAATGATACACATATTGCTAAATATATCATAAGTATGTATGAAATATATTAGTTTTAGTATAATATCAAACGTGTTAATTAATTAGTGTAATATTAATTAATATAATTATTAGTATTATGTTGATGTCTTATTAACAATATGTTAAATATGTTAGATATTGATATATATTACATATAATAGGTATATCACTGGCTTAGAATTATTTGTTACCTGCCTGTCTCCTGGACTCTCTCCCTGAATTGTGAGTACCCTGAGGGCAGAACTTGACCTTAATCATCTGCATCACCACAGCCCTAAGCCCAGGCAAATCAGAAGCCAAAGATTTAATCCACTCATAGCACTTGTATCCATTATCATTCGTGCTCCCTGTGTTGGCTCAGCCCTTCCCACCTCAAGACACACTGGCCTGATATTCTTTGCATCTGATGGCGTTCTCAGACCTCTAAGTCCACTCTGTGCACAACGGGACAGGATTGGATTGTCAGGGTGCAGATCTCTACCAGTGACTGGTGGAAACCGGTTTATGGACCTCCCTGATCCCTCACCTGGGTGTGGATAACTCACAGGGATGTGCTCCACTGTCACCAGGCTCCACCACTGGAGAAAGGTCCAGATGTCCACAGAGGTGACTGCCCAGATCCCCAGCTTTGTCTCACATTTCCATCCCTTACCAGTGACTCTCAGTTTCACCTCCACATAAACTCCTACCCTCCGGTCCTGGCCTAGTTTACTACCCCAGTAGGATGGACCAGGTGGCCAGGAAGGCCATGCCCTCGACTAAACACTTTCTGCATATCAGCAGGGCTCAGCTTTAGTCCTGCTCAGGCCTCCTCTCTGGGGTTTGAGTCCCCGTCCACATGGCAGGGACTGAAATGGGAAGTGGAAGAGCAATCAGTTCTCAGCGGTGAAATAAATAATTCGCCTCCAGCTCTGAAACAGTATGAAAGGAAACGAGGTAATCTTCCGAGCGGAGCTTGGGGCACCTGTGACTGTTAAATGCAGTGACTCTGTTTCTAGGGAAATACACATTTTTAAGAATTACGCTGGAGGCTAAAAGCTTGGAACAATAAATCTCCCTGAGGCATGCTCCTCTAGGGACAAATAGGCTGGGAAATCTTCAAAGAGGGTGCCTGGTTTATCAGTGGGTGTCTCTTCCTGTGGAGGAAGGAAGTCCCTGTGATTCTAGGAGCCATCAAGTCCCCCTGGACCTCTTTGAAAGTTCAGGCATTCTTCAGCTCTCCCTGCCTCCACCCCATGACGACTGCGGATCATTTCCTTCTGAGAAGAACCCTTCGGGAGTTGAAAGCAGATAGCATTTTAGGAACCACTGCCGTTTCTTAAGCCCTTTTCTCATGAGCTGAAGGGGGGAAAAAACAATAGCAAAAACCCATCCTGCTGTGTAATTAAAATGCAACTTCAGATCTGTTCTCTTACCCTTCATGAACCACTGTGTAATAATAGTAATAAGAATTCATTGAGCACTTACTATGTTCCAGGCATTTAAATTCCTAGCCTCACTAAACAACACCACAAGCAACATTATTCCATTTTACAGATGGAAAGTTTGAGAAGCAAAGCTTAAAAGATTGGCCAAGGTCACATAGTTCATAAGTATTAGAGCTGGGATTTTAACCTAAGAGAGTCTGATGTTAGAATTCTAGTAGTACAGTGATTACCTTACATGAAACCCAAGGACAATTTACTGATAAACATCATCTGAGTAAAGCTGATAGTTCTGCTACTGGATATCAGGCATGGAGACAGAGAACATACAAAACTTGATTGTGCTCAGAAGGAACGTCAACACAAAGGGGGGATGTGCCGCAGATGGCCAGTGAAGTTTGCCCCCTCGGACCCTGCCCTCATAAACTGTGACTCTAATATATGTATGTCAAACATGCATGACCCATACCAGAACTGGAGGAGTCCAGTCTGTAGGAAGAGGAAACTAAAGCCAGGGGCAGTGGAATGAATAGGAAAATGGGACTTTCTGTCACTGAAAGGAAAGGACCTGGGCAGTGAATCCAACACAGGGATTTTAAGACTTCACAGGTTGCACAGAAGTGAAAGTGAAAAACTCTCCGCATGTTCCCCATCAGCCTCACACAGCCTGGTGTCTGTTTGCCCTGGTTCAACTCTCATCTCCAACACTCGCTGCTGTTAAGATTGAATGAGAGACCTGACTGGGATAGATCGTCAGCCTGCGGACTGTCCATCGTCCCAGGTTCGATTCCAGTCAAGGGCATGTACCTTAGTTGTGGGCACATCCCTAGTAGGGAGTGTGCAGGAGACAGTTGATCAATGTTTCTCTCTCATTGATGTTTCTAACTCTCTATCCCTCTCCCTTCCTCTCTGTAAAAAATCAATAAAAATGTATTTTTTAAAAAAGATTGAATGAGAAATTCATGCAAAAGTCATGCCTTGGTGGCCAACCCATAATGATAAATACTCATTAAACATTTAGGAGTATCCTCTGCCCTCACTTGAATGCTGAGCATGCAAGGCAGATGTGTCTCAAACTCTACCCAGCTGCCTTGATGCTTGGCTTCTCTTGCAGCCCCCAGAAAAGGAGAGAAACCTCAGTCTGGGAACTGGCCTCTGGTGTGCTGAGCTCCAGGGAGGGATTATAATATTAATGGTACAGCCATTCACAGAACTCCAAGGTCAGGGGAAGCCCCTCTCATTCCCAGCCCCTCTGGGGTGAGATACCGCAGTGAAGGGCCTAGAGGACAATCCAGCTGTGGGTTCAGAAGTTTCCATGGTGCTTGGGGGAGTAGGGAGGGGAGCTGTGCATAAGAGAATGGTGATGACCAAGAGGAAAAGGCATGTTTAGGTCAGTATTAGAGAGATCGATGGGTGGCCCAAAATGCGGCCTCTTTCTCTAGAGATCCAGAACAATGTCCTCCATGGACCAAAGATATTTTGCAAAAATCATGCCTAGTCCTCATTATCTAATCTAATAAAAGCATAATATTGAAATTGACTGTTTCTTTGGGATGCCTAAGCCACGCCCACCAGCCAATCAGAGCAACTGTATGCAAATTAATCCAGCCAAGATGGAGGCTGGCACTCACAGAGCTGCTAGAGTAAACAGGCTGCTTCCGTTGCAGCATGAGTAAAACTGTTTGCGGGCTGGGCTTCTCCCGGCCCCAGGCAACAACATATTTGCAACATTGTCTCAATTATAGAAGCCTCCGAGTTGAAGCAAACAGCAGTGCTGGCTGCCACTACTAAGGCAACATTGTCTCAATTATAAAAGCCACGAGCTGAAGCAGACAGGAGGCTTCCTTAACTGCCTAGGTCTCAGCTTAAAGGAACAGTGTATCAATTATAGAAGATAAATAAACCCCAGAAACCTGCTTCTAGCCAACCTTGCTGGGACATTGGATCAATGGGAGCTGTGGGCAGCCTGAAAGCCTGAAAACAGCCCTCAGTCCATCATCCAGGCTGGCCACACCCCAATGGGGTGAAGGTCCGCACTGGGAGGCTTGGCCAGCCTGCAAACAGCCATTAGCCCCTCACCCAGGCTGGCCAGGTACCCCAGTAGGGGCCCCAAACCTGAAGGGACTGTGGGCAGCCTGAAAACAGCCCTCAGCCCCTCACTCAGGCTGGCCATACCCCAATGGGGTGAGGGTCCACACTGAGGGGGTTTGGCCAGCCTGCAAACAGCCATTAGCCCCTCACCCAGGCTGACCAGGCATGCCAGCAGGTGGACATCCCCTGAGGGGTCCCAGACTGCGAGAGGGCACAGGTCAGGCTGAGGGACCTCGCGAGTGCACAAATTTTTGTGCATTGGGCCCCTAGTAAGTCAATAAAATGCTGCCAATGTGCCCATTTTACAGATTGGGTTGATCTCAGGATTCAGCTAAACTACCACAATGCCCTAGCCAGGAAGAAGTGAGTTTGGGAGAAGAACTCAGAGGTCCCAGTCCATAATGGCACAATCTTTTTACTTCCTCTCTGTGCCTCTCTTGAATGGGTAGTGTTTCCATAGATAGATCCGAAAACAGTGTATTGTAGACACAGAGATGCACTGCTCAGCTGTCTCTTCTTGAATTCAGGAGCTGCTACAGCTGCAAAAAGCTAACTAATCCCAGGTCTCACCCTTAGAGCAGTTGGAAGAGTGAACAGTGAGATGGGGGCATGAAGGTCCTGCCAATTCTGCCCAGTGCAGACACTGTGGGCAATACCAGCCTGGAGCTCCCCACAGGGCTGGCCAAGCCTCCCCTGGGCCTGCATTTCAGTTCCACTGCTGCCTCTGCCCAATCCTGCTTCCTCCCCTTCAGTTTATAGGCATTTGGGGAACATTTTGAACATTTTGAACCTCAGGGTCTGCTTCCAAAAAACCCAACTTCTAGTACAAACTGAGGTCCTTTAAATCACAAAAAGGTGGGTGGTGCAAAGTAAAAGGTTGGGTTTTGGAATCAAAAGACCACAATTGGACCCCTAACTCATCCACTTTCTACCTCTGTGTTGGGCAAGCCAGGTAATCTCACTGAACTTTACCTGGAAATAAAGATCAGAATTACTGGACAGGTTCAATCAAGACAATAGAATACAAATCAGGGCACATCTTACAATGGTCACCACTGTTAGCCTGACAGACCTCCTCACTCTGTAATGGGTGAATGTTGTTTTGTGGAATGAGAAAATGCTCCTTTCATCCCCAAGGACTCAATCCCCTTCTCTCTAGAGGAGAGTAAATGTGAAAAATTGTAAAAAATGTAAAAGATCTTTAATGTCAGCAGCCCAGCAGCCAAGAGGTTGTGGGGAGTGTTGTTGCTCTTGGGCAGCAGAGTAACTAAATGCAGAAAATAACCAACTCATAAAGAGGCGAAGCACCTCCTCTAGCAATAGGCTCCTAAGTTTTGTGGGTGCACCCATTCGCATTGTGCCAGTACATCCTGAAATTTCTTTGCAGACAACCTGGGTAGCTACAGCATCAAAGGCAAGGGTGGGGGGAGTGTGTGGTGTACAGGTGGTTCGACCTCCTATGGAGACATGTGGGAAGGGTGGGGGGGGGGGAGCAGATAGGACGCTAATGACATGTTGTGCCTATATTTCACAAACACTTTGAAAACACAGCTGCCAAGTTTCCCCTACCTCGAACCAACAATAAATCTATTCTTTTCCCAGGAAAACCATTCAAAAGCTTTTGGTCTCCCATTTACTCTGTCTGTCCTCAGCAACTCTCCTCAACCAGCTGAATTCATGCAGTTTGGATTTTGTTGTTGTTGTTGTTTTGGAAGGATCGTAGCTGGGGGGTTACTGGGTAAGTAGACAGGGCATCTCCCAGTGTTGTACTTTGTAGCTATTTATTTAGCAAGGGCTTCAGAATAATGAATATAAATTTGGCTTTGATTGTGTAGCCAAATATATATATTTACGCTATTGACTCAAATTCAAGCTGACCAATCTGGTTCGCTGTCTGTGGCCTTCAATTCATTCAAGCTTGAGCGTTTCAGTCGATATGTTGATCATTTATATGATGACCCTGCTTAAACCATTTAATAAAATGTAAACAACCCGAAAGTGTATTGGAAGTCAACATAACTCATTATTGCCGCTTATACGCTCATCAAAATCCTGAGGGGGTGCCTGGCCCCAACTGCAGGTTTCCCCCCAGAGTCCTACAATAATTTTAGCTGTGAAAGGAAATTTTATGGCATGTAAGATTAGCCCACACTAATGCAAGGTCAAAAATAATAGAATCAATAGGCAGACTCAATACTGTTAACATTTTGAGAAAATTACTACCAGAAAACAATGTCAACAACAGATTGAAATGGGTCTCCAAAGTCGTCCCATTGATTTCCTTTCACTTTGGTGGCAACCTAACTCTTTCTTTTATGCAATATGGAATTTTTAAGCCTTTCTTTCAGCACTGCTTTAAACATGGAATATTTCTGTTGTATTTTTGTAATGGATGCCAAACACTACATGTGTCGAAAAATTTAGATGGTTGTTCATATGGAAGAGAATATGGAGACCTATTCTATCATCTGAAACATTTAGCAGGTCTCAGTAGATAAATTCAGAAGTTATTTTAAATATAACAAGGCTCCCAAGTTCACATGTAAACAGTCCCATTAATAGATTACTAAATCAAACCTTTACACTGAAAAGAGAGGGCCTTGGAAATGGTCTTACTAGTATATTCCATATATTGCATGCCTTGACATCATTCTTCTTGTTGGAGGGGGCATTATGGTTCAGCAGATCCTTGTTCTTGAGTAGTAACTTAGGTATCAGTAAGTAGCCAAAGTTTAGTGATATAAAAGCAACCCACTCCATGCTAGCTCTAGTCTTCCCATTTTAGTCAATGACTCAGCCACCCCTTCCACCACTGCCTGACTTATTCAAGCCAAAGCCTTAGGAATTATCATTAATTTCTCTTTTTTTCCCTCTTCCAATCCGCCAGCAAGTTCTGGTAGTTTTACATTCAGATTATAGCCTGAAACCACCCATTTTACTCCCTCTCTGGTGTTTCACTGCCATAGCCTCTTTCCTGGTCTCCCAGTTTCCTTGTTCTACCCCACGGGCTGTAATGATCACATTAAATCACACAGTACTCATCCTTAGGACTCTTTCATGGGTGCCCCTTACACTTCATACAAAATCAACCATGGTCTACCAGGCCCTACATTGTCTGGTCCCTGCCTGCTGCCCATTCTGTAACTCATCCTTGGTCTCTCCACCCCTAACTTTCTAGGCTTCAACCCCATTGGCTTCCTTTTGTGACCTAAATCAAGCCAAACTTAATATCATCGTTAAGGCCTTTACCAGGGCTAGTGCTTCCTGGCACATTTTCCCCCAACCCTTTCCATCACTGGTTTCTTCCCGTTAGCCAGGCCTCAGTCTTAGAAGAGCCTTCTTTAACATGCTATCAAAGGATGCCCATGACCTCACCCTCATACCTTCTCATCATTGTCTTTATGTACATCATTCCTATAAAGAAGCTGACATTTATAACTATGGCTCCAGTGTATAAAAATGGAGATGGGAGAAGCAGATCATATAAATCATTTCCTCTAACATATACTCCTTTTGTTTTCAAATTTTACTTCTACAAATAGCAGAAATCTCTACTCCTTTTGTTTAATGTACTCCTGGGTCCTTTTTGTTTAATATTCTTTGGGGCAATTTTCCAAACTTCTGGAGTTTCTATCCAGTCTTAGGATTTTTGCCCCATTCCCAAGGTGCAGTGGGGTACCAGAGAAAGGTTGTGTCCTCATAATTCTGGGAAGGTATGTCTGGTCTATGAGCTGTGCTTCCACATTAGTTCCTTCTGTTCATGGTCTTCATGCATCACCCTCCATCCTTATAGCCTCCGTTCTCAATGGGCATTCTGGGTTGGTGTCCACCAAGGTGGAGCTGAGCCCACCAATGTTTTTGGGCTCTGTGTTGGCATCTGGTATTGATGACCATAGATCTCATCATTTCCTCTGAGCTCAAAGTCCCAATCACCTAAACTTCCTTTACTTGAACCCCGTTTTCTTTATGGAAAATGGTTCGTACAACACTTCCATATCCCTGTTGGTACAGTGTTTAATTGTTCCCCATTGAGCCATGTATTTTACCACATGCAGGGGATGTGAGGGGGCCTTGTGAGGCTGCTTAGGCTGACCAATAGTATTCTCTTGTCCCAAGCCATGTCAGAGGCACCCATTTCCCAATGCAGTGCTTCCCTGAATAGTTTACATTTTCCCCAATCTGCAAACTAAAGAGTTAGGTGCCCTCAAACCTAGAATCAGAATCCTCCTGTCAAAATCACTTCTCTCCCTTATCCTGGTTTCATTTCTGGACTCCTACTTCTGGCCTCCAAGGGCTTTTCCTGTTCTGTGGGATCAGAAATTTCTCTGAATTCATAACCTCACCTTTCCCACTCTAAGTTTGCCTTTGTGGTCTACCCACCAAGCTTTGGTTCCTGAGATGTAAAAAGCTAGTTTGGGAAATACCCAGAATAACAGTATTTTCCTGTAAAAAGCGTGGCATTTAAAACCATATAGTCTTACTAAATATCTATTTTGAAACTCAAAGCTAAGAATTGTAATTAAGATAATTATTCAATAAGTGCTGCTTGAATTTTTTTTCCTTAGGGCCATTTCAAAATTGCAGAAAATTTAACCCTTGAAATATAAGACTAAGTTGGTACCTGATGCCACAAACACCTTACTGTGTATTTTCTACAAAGACATGATTTTATATAACACAAGCAATTTTCAAATTCAGAACCTTAACATAAAATATGCCTATCACCTAATCCTCTGATCCTATTCATGTCTTTCCTACTATCCTAAGAATGACTTCTGTAGTAAAAGAATCACTTTCAGAATCATCCCATGCATCCAGCTCTCATGCTTCTAACCTCTTCAGTCTGGAACAGTCCCCTAGTCTTTCCTTGACTTTCATGACCTTGACTCTCTGGAAAATTATAAGCCAGTTATTCTGTAGATGTCTTCTAGCACTTCTGCTGTTACCCGCCCTTCTTGTGTGTGAGAGAGTAGAGTCTTGTTTGAAGCTGTGAGTAAGAAGACACACTCTAAGATTTCCAGGGTCACATTTTGACTCTAACACTCCTGATTGTATGGTTGGGGAAATTTATTGGGCCATCCTGTGCCTCAGTTTCCTTGCCCATAGAATGAAAGACCATTGCTTTTATTTCCTGGAGCCATTGTGAAAACATTGTTCTTCCTGTATACTCAGATCTTGAATGATCTGCGAATGTATGACCCTTGGCTTGCAATCCTTAGGGATGACTGGTAGGTACAAGGAATATCAATATACCAGCTTCCTCGCTCCTGACTGTGGCAGTCTGAGGTACGGTCTATACTCCAAAGCTCTCCTGTGGGCTTAGCCCAAGTCCCCTTCCCCAGGACCTGTGGAGATGGCATGCTTTTTCTGCATCCTTCCCTTCCTGGCCTCATTTTCCTACTCCCTTTCTGGCCTTTCCTAGGAACACTTCATAAATACTTTCACACAAATGCTCATCTCAGGGTCTGGTGCTGGAGAACACAACCTACACTAGTTTCCATCTTTTAGGAGAGCAGTGTGCCTGACACGTCAAAAACAGCTAGCATTCCGTTCAGAAGCTTCCGGAGTTGTCCAGGCGGGAACCGCACCAGCAGAGAAGTGAACATACACAGAAGCTATTTGGAGGCGTTGTCTACAGGACTGGCTTCTAAGTAGAATACAGGGAATACAGAAAAGAGATGAAATTAAGGACAAATCCTTAGGTGTATGCAAATTGTGTCACATGAGGAACAGAACAGCACTTTAGCTATGGAAAGCAGATATTCTTAGAATCTCAGTTAATAATACGAAACATAGTTGGCAGCAAGGGCTGTAGACGCACAATGAAATTTAGTCGCGGGTACCACAGTCTCACAGTGGGAAATTGTAATGCCTTGAATTTAATAGGTTTTATTTTTCAAAGTGAATGTGTTGCTTTTATAATGTCTCACTGCCAATGATGTTTTTGGATTATAACCCATCAGTCTTCTTTTATCGAGAAACAAGGATCTTGGCTATTTACACAGACTGGTTAGCTTTGTCCAACTGAAACAAAGACCCCTTGCATTCTTCTTCCTTCTTTGTGTTCTAACCCTTTGATGATCTCAGAAAAGGCTTCAATTTCCTTTCATTTTAGCAAGATAGTGATGGCAAAGTAGTCCCCCTTTGTCCACAGGAAATGCCTTACAAGACCCCTGTGAATGTCTGAAACCATGGATAGTACTGAACCCTATGCATACATACCTAAGATATGGTTTAATGTATAAATCTGGCAACATAAGAGATTAACAAAGATTAATAATAAAAGAACTATTACAGTAAAATTTATATTAATAGGGTCTCTCAAAATATCTTATATACTGCATTCACCTTTATTCTTCTTGTGATGATGCAAGATGATAAAATATCTTAAGTAAAAAACCTTCACCTTTTCACTGAAAGGAAGCACTTTATGGCTTCTCTTTGGCATACCTGAATGACCAGCATCACTACTCTTGCCTCTCTGGTCTGTATTAAGTAAAGTAAAGTAAAGGTGACTTGAACACAAACAGTGTGACACTATGACCATCTATCTGATAACAGAGATGCCTACTAAGTGACTCATGGGAGTGGATACAGAGTGCAGATGATTCATGTCCCAGCCTGGACAGAGCATGATGTATAACAAACACTTCATCATGCAACTCAGGACAGCGTGCAATTTAAAACCTATGACTTGCTTACTTCTGGAATTTTCCATATAATATTTTCAGACCACAGTTGACTGAGGGTAACTGGAACCATGGAAAGAAGGACCATAAATAAGGGAATTATTGTATAGAGAGAAACTTTGGAAGGTGTTGAAAGGCCTGAATTCCAATCCCCTCCTACCCCATCCCCCCGACACCCAGAGCTTGGGTGAGTTAGCTCCAATTTGATTGCCAGGATTCCTAACTGATTGACTAACTGTTTTCTGCAAATATTTATTGAGCATCTACTATTTTTCAAGCTCAGTTATATATCAAGAGTACAGTGATAAAAATGGTCATCCTAGTCCCTGACCTCACAGAGCTCACAGGATGACAAAATTCTCCATCTCCATCCACAAATGTTTTGTACCACAGATGTTGCTTTGTAAATGATTTGTAAAATTAGTGGGACAGGCAAAGGTACGCATTATGAGTACTTGTGAGACTTCTCTATCTGTAATCTCTCTTAAATGTTCCCCCCAACTTCCTAATATTAATAGTTACAATTCATATGCTTTTCCTATGCTTTCAAAAATGCATATGTTCGTGGAAGCTCATAATCCCCCATCTGGAACCTCTTAGGCCCAATATATTTTGGAATTCAGGCATTACTTGGATCTCAAGTAATTTGGTACAGATCTAAGTAACACTCCCAAGGAGACTGGCACCTGTCCCTGTGACCAAACCCACCATTTCTGTAGTAAAATGCATGGGTATTCTTACTCACCAGAATAAAATATATATATATATATATATATATATATATATATATATATATATATATATTATATACACTCATATCAGTGAAATTCCATTTTGGCCATTCGGTACATTGTTTAAAAATTTAAAAGGAACCAACTTTGGTGCTCAGGTGGTGTTTGGATTTCAAAATTGCATATAAGAAAGTGTAAGCCTAGAGCACGTACTGTTTGAAATAAGTAGGACATGGGTTGGGGCTTAAAAACTATATTTATCAAAGATATTCATTACAATTGCATTTGCTATAATGGTATTTGACCTATAGATGACCTATCTTTATAAATAAACTTAAAGCACCTCCAGGTCCATTAATATTTCATTGATCCATAAAATACTTCCAAGTACTTATATTTATCAGCCTCATAGAAAGCTGTTTCTGATGTAGAAACCACAAAAAAAAAAAAAAAAGGCAGCCTAGCTCTGGTGTCCTGGATCATAACTCATATGAATGTTACTAGTCAGCTATAATGTAATGGTGAAGGCCCCAGGAGGGGCCGACGGGAGTTGGCATGACAGAATTGGACCATACCATCTGGTGGGGCAGCTTCTCGCATGCTTAAGCTAGCAATATCCAGAGAGCTCTCTTAAAGTGCACACTGGAGCCAATAACTTCCACTTGAAACCTCCATGGCTTCCCACAGGATATAAAATAAAGGTGAACTTCCTTATCTAGGTCAGGCATCTTCTGACTTCACCTTTCCCCGTTTCTCTTGATATCCTAGTCACGCTGGCCTTCTAAGTCCCAAAGCTTTCACTCACCTCTTTACCTTTGCCTGAAATACCTGAATACCCCACCCTCACACAAATGGCTCCCCCCTTGTCATCCAGGCTTCAGCTCAAAGGTCGCCCCCACAAAAAATCTGTCACCCTACCTCTGCCACTCCTTATCGTACTACTCTATTTATTTACTTCAAATTATTATCACTTTCTGAAATGATGGTTTATTTTTTATTGTGTCTTTCCTTGTATCACTTAGAATTGGACTGGTGGCTAAGTGATGACATGGAGATGTCAATGCCATTGAAAGGAAACTGTGATGTGACTCACAGCTCCCCTAGGGACCAGAGGCCTGCCACACTAGGCAGGGCCACAGGGGATGCAGCAGTATTGGACAGAGACTAACAGAAGCAAAGGAAGCCTTCGGCCACGGCCTTTATTTGGGATCCTTCAGGAAAGGCGGGCAGGGCAGGGTAAAGGCTGAGGACTGGCTAGCTGGAGTCGTTCTGCTAGACTTCGGAGTGTAAAGGCTGCCCCGAGGTGTGTGAGTTACACAGGAAATGGTTCAGAGTATGGACTCAGAGGTAGAGGAAATGGAAACCACTTTGCCCATTAGTAACTCCGTAATTAATGGATAGCAAGCAAACACATACAGAAGCTAAGAAAACACAAAACAGGGGCACATGACACCAAAACAAAACAAAAAAATAAAAACATTTTAAAGAAGATAGAGGTTTATTCTCTTGTGCAGAAGATTAAATCAGAAGCAGCAACTTCAGGGCCAGTATGGGAGCTGCGATCATGGAGGCATATTCCTATCTTTCTGTTCCCTCCTCAATATCACTTTGTATGAGTCTCTCCTACTGCCGCTGTAACAACTTACCATACATGCTGAGGCTTAAAACAGTACAAATGTATTATCCTACTGTTCAGGAGGTCAGAATCCAAAATAAATATGTATATATTTTTGTTAATCCTCACCAGAGGATATATTTTCCATTGATTTTTTTAGAGAGACTAGAAGGGAAGGATGGAGGGAGGGAGGGAAGGAGGGAGGGAGGGAGGAAGGGAAGCAAGAAAAGGAGGGAGGGGAGAGAGAGAGAGAGAGAGAGAGAGAGAGAGAGAGAGAGAGAGAGAGAAATCAAAATGAGAGAGAGACATCAACTGGTTGCCTCCTGCACGCACCCTGACCTGGGACCTGAACAAACCTGCAACCCAGATAAATTATTAGGTAAACCTACATGGCTGTTACTACTGTAATGACAATGTTGAAATGCCCACCTTTCCCTCTGAGCCCCACCAACATCCTCAGAAGACACGTGATTTATAAATATGAAGGTTACATTCAAAACCTCCCAACCATTCATTGTCTGCCATTCTAGTATCACTCGATGAACAGATGTCATCAGCAGCTTTCGCCAACAGATCATAAAAGTCTGTGATTCTAACCAAAGTTTGTCATCTACCCAGAACTTAAGAAATGAATTCCCATCAAAAGTAAATTTAAGCTTCTGAAAAGTACTTAGCCCCAGAGCCATGAGGATGAACTCTGGGTCCAAAAGGAAAATAAAAATCAATCCTGACAATTATTTTACTAAATTATTTTCAACTGCAGTGTATCGAGAAGGCTCAAGTAAATGTCGACTGTCACACCAACAAGCAGTGCTGTCCCCATCACTGACCTTTATCTTGTTGAAATGCATGTCAATATGCAAAAGAGAAGTGTTCTATATCAGAGCCAAATGCACACTCCGTGTCTACAGGTTCCCAAGGTAATCTGCAGAAAATGAAATGCAAGACGCAATTCCGTTTTGCTGGAGAGATGCACAAACAACCTTTCAAAATTGTCTTCTTTCAGGGCTTGTTCCTTCATCATTGCCAGCTCGAATTTCAACGGAGTCAGACCGGAGCTTGCTTCAAAATAAGGTGGAGTTGAGTGAGAAACCGGAATAGCAAAACATTCCGAAATATCTCATTCAGGCAGAGGCCACATCTCTACCAATTTCTATGCCATCGAAAAGCAAAAGAAAGAGTCCTCAAACAGCCAAAATGGATGTTGCCAAACGCAACCCCTCTACTAGTGAGAAAGCTGCAACCAGAATCTATGGGCAGTTGTTAAACTAATAGTAAAAATCGACTAATCTCAGTGTATCAAATTAGCATGGTTCACAGATAGCTCAGTGAAGGCACCATTCACAGAGGGGCTCAGGGAGTCAAAGGGGCTGTTACATCCATCCACTGGCCTGACGGTGCAGGGGCAAAAGGAACTTCCAGAATCAGGAGGGAGGAGCAGCCATGTGGAATAGGCTGCCTTAAGAGGAAGAGTGACCGTGGAGGAAACAGTCTCCAACGCGATGCCACAGGAAATAAACATGGGAGCCTCACTGTCTTCCCTCTTGTTTCTTGCCAGCTCACCCCACTGAAACCTGGAGGGCCAGGGAACCAGCTGGTGCTGCCCCTAAGGTCAGGGGTGGGGAGTGGATCTCTGCGGCAACGCAAGGCATCTGGCACATTTGATGAATACCTGGTTTTCTCGGCCCACGGCTTGTGAGGAAACCAGAAAGGACTATTGTTAGAGACTCTTCTTCATGTCTAATCCCACTCATTCTTCAAATCTCTTTCTTCAGGAAGAGTCCCATCTCATTCACTGATTCACCTGATTAGGTCAGGCCCACCCAGGATAATCTCTCTATTTTAAAGTCACTGGATTACATATCTTAATTTACATCGGCAAAAACCTGTCTTCCGTAGGAATGATATTTCATCATATTCATGAGTTTCTCTCACATTTGGGGGTGGGGAGGTGACACAAAGGCAAGGACATGAGGGTCATCTTAGAATTCTGCTCCGACTCTAGCATGAGCATAGGATGTACACAAAGCTGGAGCTGGCTCTCAGGACCTTCTCACAATATTTACACAGGAGTCATCGACCTTGCAACCTTGGCTTTGAACCCTATAGGTTCCCCCTACACCCAGTCTCTGTTATTCAAGTCCTTTAATTTCTCTGAACCCCAGAGAGTTTTCTTTCTTGGGTGATGGAAAAAAATGACTGTATGCATCCCACCAGGTCATCTCAAAGAGTAAGAATTAACTCCATGCGACTAGCTAGCACAGTAACTGTCAAGGAGTAGGCAGAGAGTAGCTCTTGCCCACTAGAATTAACATTAGCACTGCTGTTAATATCTGTCTTGCTATTCATACTTGAATTACTTCACCAGAATTGAGAAAAACCCAGACTGAGTTGAGAAAAGCACAGCTGAGAAAAATCTCTGTGGCTTGTGTGTTTTAAAGTGGATTCCACTCACTGATGCATCAACTCAGAAATAAAAGCAAGTGGCCCCCGGCAAGGAAGGAATGAGAACATCTCACACTCCAGCTCCATTGACAAGGCAGCTCTCCCTCTTTACAGATTCCCCACACACCAAGGGCACAGAGGCTCTGGAGAGGAAAGCCTGAGATAGTCTAATATCTGAGCAAAACCATTGCAAGATTCCCCAAGCGCATGGGCTCCACCCAGAGCAATAGAACCACGCCCCCACCCTCGTGATTATCACAACCTTCTGCTCTCCACTGGCTCCCATTTAGCAACACTGTATGTGCAGCTACTTCCTACAAGATATACTGATCTCAGCTATGTTGGCTTCCAGGAGACAAGGTGTGGGCTTTCTAGAAGCATCTCTCCCTTTAATGGGAGGGACCTGGTAGTGGTTTCTGATTTTGCCCAGAGCAGTAGACTCCAAAGTAGAAAATAGGCAGGGAAAAAAAAAATACCTATGGTCAACTGGGTGGTTTTTTTTCTCTTTCTCTCTAAGCATGAAAATACTGCATTTTGTATGTTTTTCCCCTCTGTGATCATTCTGGTTTTGTGACTGTGTATTAGTTACCCTGGCAACATGGTAGACTTGGATCTGATTGGCAGGTTATCAGGTTCATTGTCAGAGCCGTGGGCCTAGTTAGTAGATGCGTGTGCATTAACCAAAGCTCGACAGGCAAGGTTGGCCAGAAAAACACAATCTAGCAGAATTTCTGCATCCCCTCTGCCCACAAAAGTACCCCTCACTTCCTCCAGCTGCTGCAAATGTCCTTTGCATTGCATATTTGAATCAGTGTGTGTGTGTGTGTGCATGTGTGTGTATCTTGGAAATATCTGTTAGGAAATGTGCTCAGTATCAGTATGTTCAGCCCTTGGTGAGAACACTTTTATTTGTGATGAGAAATTAATTCTAAAGAAGGCTAACAGACAATGGTCCAATTGCTGGACCATGGGATTGGAACCTATTACACAGCCTTAATTCAGACTTGCTGTGCAATCTGGAATGAGCCACAGACGCAGCCAAATGCTTCATTTTCTGCAAATCAATTTCATTCATAAAGACAGAGCTTTCTCTTAAGAATGAGGTCCTGGGAGCATAGTATGCTAAAGATTTAAACTGGGACAAAATTGTAACCCAGTTTGTGCCAACAATATTGAATCATGCATTTATTCAATTTATCAGATGCATCGTTTACTTATTAGAGTCTGGCTCTATTCATTTACCAATTACCTGGGGGAAAAACAAACCCCGCTCATAGCTGAAAATCTTTATTAGCCAATGGATACTGACACCCAACACAGAGTTAAGGACAGACCAATGCCTTAAAAAGTAATATGTATGTGTTTCTTATTTGCAGAAATTTCTAAGTAGCCATTCCTGGCTCGTTTTTTGCAATCTTTGCATTTTCGAAGGAAGCCTGTCATTGGCCTGGATCTCCCACCCTCTCTGCATGTGAACACATTATATTTAATCGTGCTATGTCACCAGCAGTCTTCATAGAGACATAAAAGTCACTGGCAAGTAGTCATTTTTCACCTGGGTTAAGTGTTACAGTATGTTCAGCTCCAGTAAAGTTAACATTTAGGCTGTCCAATTTCCCAGAGAAGAAAATCTGAAGGGAAAAGAGACAAGAAACACATTCCAAATAAACAGTCCTCCAAAGGAGATGATTGCACAGTAGCAATTAATTCTTCTCCTAAAGTTACTGGGGGAAGGAACGTGCCTTCTAAAACTTCTCCTCTTGCCCAGTGAGAATAAATGCCTCATTAATTGTGTACAGAGCACAAGGGAGTTGGATGAGAACAGGGAACCAACCAACTTCTTCAGGATTCAGCCAATAAACCCACTGATAATAGCTTTCAAATATGGCATGCCTTCAAAAGACACCCCTTCTGTGACTGGGTTTCCTTAGTGGGTCTGTGTTTAGTGCACACTAAATATTGTTTGTAAACGGGTAATTTCCCTACACACTCAGCACGGTTACATACCCTGTGCAGGGAGAGTTCACTTGCTACGGATACATACATAAGATGTCTCACAATTTTATAACCCTCTTTTGTTATGTGTTCCTCATCTAACACACGGGGAGCCCCTAACCGGAGGGGGCCTGGGCAGCTGAACCCCTGAGCGGCCTGCTTGCTCCAAAACCTGGCCAGGAGGAGAGCCCTGTTGGTCGAGGAGGAGGAGGTGCTGGTGAGAAGAGGCTTCCCTTTGAGCCCAGGTTGGAAGCTCTCGCTCTCAGCAGCATCAGACCACAGGCAAGGGCCCAGATCAGCACATGCAGGTTTGTGGAGAAGAGGCAGCAGAGCAAAGGAATGAAGAATGCTATGTGTGTATGTGGGCAGCGCATTAGTTAAAAGGAAAAAAACAAGGGGACCGGGTGGGGAGGGAGAGGACAACAACCAAACCTCATTTGGAGCCAAGAGAGAGAATCTGAGGGGAAGCAAAGAATGGAGCCCGCATGAGAGTCCCTGCAAATCTGGGGAGAGCCGTGGTGATGGGCGAGGAGACAAAAGGACAGGGGATTAATGAAACACAGAGAAAAGGGAAATGCAGCACAAAGCCCAGTGGTTCTACATACAAGCCCAGGTACATACACACGCCAGTGATCACAGGGAAGTGGGAACAAAGGGTGTCATAGCAACCTCAGTGAGTCCCGGTGTGCTACCCAGCAGCTCCTGGTCATCCATCAAGGAGCCTCCCAGATCCAGCCTCCTAGTCACAGGGAGAGCCAGCCATGTGCCCCAGCCAGGGGTGGCCGGGACCCTGCAATGCACTGTGGCTCCCCTTTCTTCCTTCCTCCCCCAGAAAATGCACGCTCCCGTCTGGGCACAGCCTCTGCCGCCCTTCTCTCAACAGTCGCTTTTCAGAAATGCAGAAACAATCGGACGCAGCATCCGGATTCACCCGTGTCCCCGTTACTTTCCCCAATTGTTTCAAAAACTCCCTTGTTCCTTTGAAAACGACTCTAGATCATCAGAAAAGAAGGGGGAGGAAAGCACATAAACGCGTTTTGCCTGATCCTGCAAAATCAAGCGTTTCACCGTAGGAGCTCATTTGTGCTGCAGGCTTCCATGGGGTGGAAGGCTCATTTACCTGTGCCTGGTTCTAGAGAGAAACTCATTTCCTTCCACTGTCTCCTCCTCAAATTACAGGTCTCATCCTTATTAACACACCCTCGTTTCTCTCTCCTCTCTTCCGGTTTGAGTGGAGGAAATACTGTGACACCGGAGAAAAAGAAAAGAAAGGAGGAGGGTTTCAGCAGCAAGACTTGGAGCGCTGCGGGAAATCAAAGAGAACTTTCACAAGAACCTAATGGAGATATTGACATGTGCGTCTGGAAATCTAAACTTAGCCAAGTGTAAGGCAAGAACAGGCTTTCTCACTTTATTTCCGTATCTGGAAAGTTTCCGCGCTGGTACCATATGAATATTTATTAATGCATTGTGAATCCGAACCTGTGATTATTACTCAGACTATCTTTCTACCTTACAAGCTTCAACTCAGAAGAAGAATAAAAAAAAAAAAAAAAACACATCTGCTTTTGCTCTTCCCATATTTTATTCAATGTTTTAACAGCTCTGCTGTAAATATCTCATCCATTACGATTCAGTTGTGACTATATCGGCTTCACATCTCCCGTTTTATTACTGTCTTTGCGGTGAAACAACACACTGTTAATTCTGTTAACTAACAAGTTCATTGTTCCAGCTAGTCAGCGATCTCCCGTGTGTCGAGTCCACACGTTAAAAGAGAATCGGTTAGAAATCGCAGGAGATCCTGGTGAGGCGCGCTGCCTTTGTTAGGAAAGCTCCTTGTTTGAGTTTGGCATTCTATAGGCTGTCATGGAAGAAATGAGAAAATCCAAAGACAGAGCCAAATCCAATCGTATTAGATGAAGAGATTGTGCAACCCTCGGGGAATTCAGCGCTGTGGTAGCCAGCATCCTTCGAGCTTCCGGGTCCCTGCAGCCTACACATCATCCAGACCTCCTACCCAACGGAGACCTTGTAAACCTGTCTTCTCCCACTTGCCTTCCAGTGGAAACTGGCTAGGCTAATCGTTCCTTTCACCAGACATGACTGAGTGTGTCTGTCACTGCAGCCTGGAAGTTGGGAATATGGGTTTGCTTTCAGCTCTGACATTTCCCCATTGTATGGACATGGATGACTTGCCATTCATGAGCCTCATCTGCGAAATGGGAGCAGTAGTCACACCTACTCATCGGGTGGCTGTGACAATTAAAGGAGCAAATGTGGATAATGTGAGTCGGTCAGGATACAGCACAGGAAGTAGAAAACACTACAGATATTTCAAGCACAAAATTAGTTAATTTGGGCATTATGTGTACAGCAATTATCTCATGGTATGGTAAGTTGAAACACACACACATACACACACACACTGGCTTAAAATGATGAGTGTTTATTTAAATCTTGAACTGCTGATTGGAGATTTGAGGAGGGCTGGGCTGGACTGGGCAGTTCTGGCCACATGAGGTTCACTCCATGTCTTGCTGTTGGCTGGTGACTGTAGGCTGAACATTCTCTAGCAGGAGAGCCAGGCGTATTCCTGGCCAAGGCAAAGAAAGAAAAGGTCTTCTTCTGGGGTGAAGAAGAAGGGATTCTTCTGGCATCCCATTGACCAAAGCAGGTTACATGTGCAGCCAACAGGCAAGGGCTGTAGTAGATAGACTGACCCACCCAGACCTGCTGGATCTTAGGATGACCAATGATTCTGGTTTTCCAGAGCCTGAGGGGTTCTTTAGGAATCAGGACTTTCAGTGTTAAAATTGGGACAGTCCTAGATGAGCCAGAATGCATTGGTGGTTCTGTTGGTACATTCACAGGGCAAGAACATGGATTCTAGGAGGGTGAAGAAGTGCGGCCTTGGGAAGAAGACTTAGATGGTGTCTATCAAGTCACTGGAAGGATTGGAAGAGGAACTATTGAACTGAAGGGAAGGCACTGTTTCTGTTAGCATTATCACCTCAGCTATTATCCCCACCACACTGGTAACCAGACACTGAAACATGGATTCAGGCTGAGAGCACTTACTTGTTGACCATTGAGGCCACAGGAGGTATCTGACCCATTCCCACCTTCTAGGTCTCCCACTAGGGCAACTGATGAATAGAGCCAACCTCTAACCCAGAACTCTGACTGCAGGAAGTCTGCGAAGTATCTATGGAGCTTTCCAACCTCCTAGAAGAGGAGGGAGGAATGGAACGTGGTGGCTGGTCCAAGTATCTACAACAAAGGCTTACATGAACATCTTGCTCAAGGTGAACATCATCAGTTGTGGTGGTCATGGCCAGATCCATTCACACTGAGTCATGGATATGATCTGCTACTAATCCTGAGGTCTGAGCCCTCTCTCTGATTTAGCTAAAAATATAGACAAAAGGTTACCTTCTAAGATACCCAATTCCTAGAAGGCTGCCCTCTAAAGGGCAGACTCATTACAAAGAAAATGGTCTCTGTAGCTTTTCAAATCTCTGGACAATTGGGGGAAATTAAGGAAGGCACAAGTCTTTTTCACTTTGTTTTGTTTGTATTATTGGGGTGTGTGTGTGTGTGTGTGTGTGTGTGTGTTAATTCCTCTTCTTCTGGAAATTATCTGGTTATTCTCAACCTCTCAAAGGTTTTGTTCAAATTCTGGCTGAAGGTTTATATCAGTTTTCATCACTTTAGCCCAGCTGACTCCTTTGTAATCACGCATAGTTACAAAATAAACAAGGAAAAGGGGAATGAATTCTGAGGGTGTCTGAAATGAGCACCATAGATCTTGGCCTGTGTCTGACCTATTCTTAAGAAAGAAAAAGACAAAACACCTTATCTTCTGAAGGTCGTTTGAGTCTGCTGATTTCAAAACACACATGAGCAGAATTTATTAGGAAAAATTCTGGTTCGTTAGAGATCATTTTTCTAAGGTTCGGTTCCTTAAGGAAAACATACCTTAGTTGCGATTCTAAATCTGTCTCCTGAGAAATCTCGGATGCCTGCTGATCATTTTGAATTCTTTGCTGCCCTTAACTTTCTGGCTGCATGTTAGAAATCATTTTAAATGAATTGAATAAAATTCGCAAGTGTTATATGCCAGCAAATGATGAACTCACAGGAAATATGACTCAAATCCACTTTTTTCATTTTGTGGGGTTTTTTTTCTCGTAATAAATAGAAATGAACAAATGTGGCTTTAATGACATCTCGGAGTGAGAACCTTTATTGATATATTATCAGTTGGAAGCGTGTAATGCTTCGGTGAAATAAACTCCATTCCGTATATTTATGACCAGATTGAAAAAGGTGTGTTTGTTATTTTGTGTGGCACTTCCTAATGATGGTGAAGTTTTATATATGAAGATATACGTACACCATCGTAAAAACAAACGATATTTCAGCTTACAAAGTGTTTCTTTGATTGAAGATGTTTTGGTACTTAGTTTCCAATTACTTTTTTAACCTGTGCTCACAAACTTGCAAATATCTTTCCCTCGTTTCTGTAAAGCTATAAACAGACACTCCAAAATATGTCCATTGGAGGGTGGGGATGTGGAAGACCTGATTTGGAGTGACAAGTCCTGCATCAGACAACTAGGTCCTGGTCATTAGTCAATCCAGTGTGTATCAGGTCAAACTCTTCGAGTTGCAAAAAATGGAAACTGGCTTAAGAAAAAAGGCTGCCCAGTGGCTCAAATAAGTTAGGTGTAGAGCAGCGATTTCCAACCTTTGTCATTCCATGGCACAGGTTAACTAATTGCTAAATTTCTGTAGCACACCAAGAAATACATTATATTGTTTCCTGATCTGACAAAAATAGATAAATAAATAAACACCACAGATATCATTTTGATTCATTCACACTGGATGGCTATCATGTTGGCTGTTGTCAGTTTTTAATTGGACAATCTAAGGGAAAGGAGGTCAGTGCCCAGTAGTTAGGTATTGCATCTTTTAAAAAATTCTTGCAACAGATCAGTTGCAAATTGCTGGCATGGAGGGTGGCTGCAGACAGTGGGATAAAGGTGCTGAAATGTCACCAGAACCTGGTGCCCCTCCATCCCTTGGTTTTGCTTTCTGCTTTATGTTAGCTTTCTTTTAAAGCAGGGTCTCACCACAAAGTGACAAGATGACAAAACTCTGGTACACGCACCCAGTCACATCCAGGGAAAAACAAACTCAAATGCTCTCGGGGGGCATGTGACTGCTGCTCCTCTAAAGAGACAGCTGCCACTCAGCTCCGGCTTCCTGCCGACGTGGGGGAGCATGCAACAGTGTTAACACATCTCCTGATTTTTCAAAGAGGAAATGCATACTGATTTTTTCAGAACAATAGGAACCGTCCTATTGAGTCCATTAAAAACAAAATGCATTTCAAAGTGTTTGCTGGGCAAACAAAACTGGGCTGCGGGCTGCATTCAAGACACTGGCTACCAGTTTGAAGCTTAGAGCCTCTTGGTTGTGATTCTGAAGTCAACCCTAAGGAGAGAAATAAAACAGGAAATAGTCAAACTCTGGAGATAATAAAGAGATCAATCATGGTTGGCAGGGCTTAGGGAAAAGGGAGTGGCAGGGAGGCAGAGCACGGAGGATTTGTAGGACAGTGGAACTATTGTGTAGGAGACTATAATGTTGGGTACATGTCATTATCCATTTGTCAAAGCACAGAATGGACAACACCGAGAGAGAACGCTGATGTCAACTATGGACTCTGGATACAATGAGGTGTAGGTTCATCAGCTGTAGCAAACGAACCTCTCTGGTGTGGGGTGTTGGTAAGGGGGAGGCTCTGGGTGAATGGGTGCAGTGTGTTATAGGAAATTTCTGTTCCTACTGCTGCTCAATTTTGCTGCGAACCTGAAACTGCTCTAAAAATAAAGTCTATAAAAATAGATATAAATTTACTTAAGAAGCACAATTATAATTATGTAAAACAAATAAGTATATTCCAATCAATGCCTAGTGATAAGAAACGCATTTAGGGACTATCAAGTGCCTCTGCGGGCTGGCGTTGCGTGCAGATTTTTCTCTTGATCTGTTTTCCAAAACTTCCTCATGAGCAAAGTGTGCAGGCCATCCTCACCTTCACCGTGATGAGGGACTATAGCGGTGACTGTGCAAGCTGAAGCCATGCAAAATGCCGCTAATACCCAATGGGGAAAATTCCAATCACTCCCTGACCTTTAAAAATGTTCGTGAAAACATTGAAACTGTCTTATTGTCACTTATAAATGCATAGGGAAATGAAAAAATAGTTCAATTAAAATTCATTTAGTGCACCAAACTTTAATCATTACAAACCTTGAGAATGAATGCTTATTTCTTTGTGAAAACTTACCTAGTAGTTTGAAGCCTGTGTTCCTCTTTTCCTCTGTAACTTAGGACAACGTCTTCCCATGCCTTGGTGAGTTGTCCTACTTTGTACTTTGAATGTCATGAAATATCTCAGAGTTCCTTTGGCGTGAAGTTTTTTTGCCAGCGTCATTTCTTCTGGGACTTCTCCAACCTTCTTGTCACAACCACTTTCCTCGTTTATTGATATGTTGGCCTCCACTAAGTTCCTCAGGCCAAACATCTGAAGTCCCTCAAACAGCACCGGCATCAACATCCCCGTGTTGGCTATTTCTCTGGTAGCTCCATGTGCATTCGATGCAAATTTCACTTCCTGGGTCACTTGTTTCTTTGTTGAATGTTTTTCTTTGTTGGCTGATTCCCTGCTTTGATTGCTAATTCGTATGAAATGTCACATGGGATTATCATTGGGACACAAGGAGAAAACACAGCCACATGTGCTGCTGTCCCTGTGTGGACAGCACACAAATGCACAAGGACCAGTCCTTGACAGTGAGAAAGGGACCTAATGGGTCATTGCTGGGGAGAGGGGAGGTGCATCTGATTTTCACATAGTGCTTCATGGGCTGAAGAGCTAGCTGTGACGTTTGTATTTTACACAGATCACAGTTCCTATATCACGGTACCTCAAAGTTGAATCATGTTGTTGGGGAACTGGTGTTCTTTAACTAAAACATGGTAACTAGAATTTGTGCATCACAGAACCGTGCAAAGCAAAGACCACCTATGCTTGGGAAAATTAACTGTCTTAAAAATGAAATGATTCCATGCTTTGTTTTTGGTCAGGGGTGGACTCAAGGACTAAAGACACTACTGCAGAAGACACACTGCTGGTTGCATTCAGTTGATTTATGACCCTGGAGACCTCCTAGAACATGTCATAACGCTATTTGTGCAGACTCCCTGTGAATGTGTACATCTGGAGACATGTATTTATGGAAAATGACAAACATTTGTTCTCCCCTACCTTATGTCTAAGTAGGTCATGTTGGCAATATGCAGAGCAGTTATTCCATTTCAGCCGATGTATTTCCAAGAGCATGTTGCACAGAGCTGTGGGGTGCACAGGGGTGGTGACAGTGCTGTCTCCTCGATGTCCTGTAAGTGCGATTGTTCTCTGAGAGCTAAACTGGGGAACCGGAACATCATGGATCAGTGCAGAAAAGTTCAGCGTAAATTTAGAAAGATACTTCTAAATGCTACGTGATGCCCTTAATAGAGGCAAAATGGATAAAATTCAACAATTCTTCATGGTTACTTAATTACTCATGCATTAAATTTATTGATGTTTGAGAGAGAGAGAAAAAAAAACATCGATTTGTTGTTCTACTTATTTGTGCACTTGTTAGTTGATTGATTTTTACAGAGATGAAGAGAGAGGGATAGAGTGTTAGAAACATCAATGAGAGAGAAACATTGATCAGCTGCCTCCTGTATGCCTCCTACTGGGGATCAAGCTCACAAGCAAGGTACATGCCCTTTACCAGAATTGAACCCAGGGCCCTTTAGTCCACAGGCTGATGCTCTAACCACTGAGCCAAACCAGTTAGGGCAAATTGGTTGATTCTTTTATGTGCCCTGACTGGGGATGGAAACCCACAACCTTGGTGTATGGGGGCAATGTTCCAACCAACTGAGCTACCTGGCCAGGGCTCTTCATGGATTTTTTAACTAAGAGAAACTGAGTAAAAAGAAAATTCTTTAAACTGGAAAACACAGCAAATATCATTCTTCATGTTGAAAATTGACAAGAATTGCTATCAAAGATAGCAATACAGCAAGTATGGCCACCAGTGTTATTTTACAAAAACGGTTCTGAAGTTCCTAGCCAATGCATTAAGAAAAGAAAAACAAAAAAGAGGAATAAGGATTAGAAAGGAAGCAATTACCATCATCTTGTGCAAGCAGTGAGATAAGCAGTAACGAAAACAAAGGCTTAATGAATCACTACAACTAAGGGAAAGTTGTATTGAACTTGCTAGATATCAGATGGACATCGAAAAGCATTAATGTGGTTCCTGAACCAGGAAAGCTGGAGGTAACCATATTGAAGGTTTTAATGCAGGTAACCATGTGAGTGGTTAGGGGAGCAGGGGAGCCATGAATGAGGGACAATAAGAATCACAGCAGACTGTATCAGTGATGCCCAGGCAAACCCTCTCTTATGACACAGGTATCTGATACAGCTGTCAAATGTGTCAGTATTGTGGAACCAGTTAGCAGCTGAAGTCATTATATGTCCTAGTCATATATAACTAAATCATCTCAAGTCACCCGACTCCTTAAAATTTCCACAAATTTCCACTGTGCCCTTCGTTTAGTGTTCCTTGGAAGTCCAGTGCTGCGTAATGACTTATCAAGTTCAACCAGTGGTGGCCCATGGGCTGAGCAGTGTTTGAACCTATTAGGGAACAATCATACCTTTCCAGGAAGGCAGTCTTCGACAGGATCCAATCCCCACCCCCTCCCTGCAAGTCAGGAACAAGGTATTCATGGATTCCCCATATATTGCTTACCACAAATCCCCTTTAAAGAATATTATTGTCTAAGCCATATTTCTTCTCGGGAAAAAAAAATTTGGCACATTATTTAAGAGGGTTCACAGGCCTCCTGAGCCCCACCTAAGAGCATTCCGGTTAAACATCCTTGCTCTGCAGGACACGGCATGACCATGCCTGGATGCACCAGTGCTCATCACAGTGACTCAAAATAAAGCATTGGCAGCCAGAAATTGTATCTCGACTTTGTTGTTAATCAGCTGTGTGACCTTAATTATTTTACTCAACCTCTCTGGGCCTCAGTGTTACCATTCGCAAGGAGCATCATCATAGTTCCTACCTCACTGAATAATTATGAGGATCAAATGAAACAAAAAGGACAAGCTGTTGGCACAGTGCCAGATACTTAATAAATGACAAAAAGTTAGTTATCATTTTACTATCAGCTACCCTGTGACTGCTTTGTCTTTTGTTTTAGCTTTTTAAGATAAATACACTCATAATCTGTACCAGAGTTTTCCAACCTTTGCTCTACTGACATTTGAACCAGATTAATCTTAGGTGTGGGGCTGTTCTGTGCATGGAAGGATGTTTATTTAGCAGCGTCACAGGTCCTTACCCACTAGGTGCTTAAAAGCGCCCCTATGGTTGTGACAACCAAAATTGTGTCCAGATAGTGACAAATATCCCTTGGTGGACAAAATTACCTGATTGAGAATCGCCACTCTATAATAATTAAATGGATATTTTGAGATTTTATTATGGCAGAGACAAAAGTAATCATCTATACTAATAATAGGGTAATATGCTAATGGTGTTGGGGGCTGAGGCAGAGGCAGTTAGGGGCGATCAGGCAGGCAGGCAGGTGAGCTTTTAGAAGCCAGCAGTCCCAGATTTAGAGAGGGATGTCTGACCACCGGTTTAGGCCTCAACTGATGGTCAGACATTCTCCAAGGGGTCTCCAACTGAAGAGGATGGAGGCTGGGCTGAGGAAACCTCCTCCCCCTCATGCATGAATTTCATGCACCGGGCCACTAGTAATATTTAAAATGCTACAATTGATGATGACAAGACAATGAGGCCATGAAATGTGTGCTTACTATATAGAAAGGGCTCAGAAAGAGGAAGAGGGAGTGATGGTGTGAATGAGGGCAAGAAGGTATGAGGCTCAGTACAAGTCTATAGAAAAAGGTGATTCATGTGGGACAGAGGGGCTATGAAAGATACAGAAGAAAAATAAATGTTGGCAGTGGGATGGATAAATTAGAAACTCTTTCAGGGAAAATACAGGGTTTAGTCTGGAGAATAACAGTGTGAGTAATACCTGCAAAGAGTCAGTGATTATTCTCTTTGGATATGAAGAATGGGAGAAATGAGGATATTGGTTCTATGGATTCCATTAGAGGCCAGCACCACTGACACAGGGTAAGACAGGATAACTTGATGCGGAACTGAAAGACAGAGCCAGGGGATATGAAGTCCTTGGAACAGAACTGAGAATAATATTGGGCTGAGATCCCAAGTATCAGCCTGTGAGGAAACTCACATGGTACACTCACTCCTGAAACAAATAAAAGCAGTACCTTGTGAGAATGTAGCCCACAACCTGTCATAAGGTTGTACAATCTGAGTGAATAAGTTTATGGGGGCTCAATGTCTCTGAAAAAAGAGCAGTGCAGAGAAGTGAGACATCATTCCTGATCTGAAGGTGCATAGTCTATGAAGGAGACATGTGTCCTTCCCTTGGGTGGTGACCACAAAAACTTAGTTGTCATTCCAATGTTGCTTTTGGTCATGAGAATCTACTGAGCATTTCTGAACACTTTGTGTATATCCAGCTAAGTTTTCCTCTTTTCTTACTGCCTTGACTCCCCACAACCTTAGAGGTACCAACAGTTTTGATCCCCACTTAACCGATGAGAAACCAAGGCTTGGGGAGGCAGGCGTTTTCTCCAGGAGGATCCTCAGCTGGAAGGCAAGGATTGAACAACAAGAATTCAGTCTCTAACACTTGTTGTCTTGGCTCCTGTACTACTCTCCCTGGAGTACATGTGGGGAAGGGCTGATTTCACCTTGGCCGATGGGCCCAACAGACTAAAGGCTAAACTGACTGAGAATGCTTGAATAACATGTGTCTACTCTGTCAAACATTTAATTTTATACCATTAACATTTCACTTTGCAATAGAACAGTGCCCTAAACATGTTAGTCATGTCATTAAAGATGACAGAGGGTGGAGAAAAAGGGGGTGGGGAGGAATCCCGCTAGGGGGAAGCTACTCTGGTTATCGGCATCCTCACTTCTCCCTCCAATGATTGAAGCCAATCCATAGAAGAGTATTTATTGACTACCTGCTGCACTCAATGCCAGGTAATCCCATGAAAATTATTTAACTTCCCTTGACACTTCAGATTCTTTTCTGGTTGGCATCATTATCCCCATTGTTTGGAGAGCAAGGCAAGGTAACGCAGCCATCAAGAGAGGGAGCTAAGACCCAAGCAAGCTCCATCTGACTCCAACGTCTAAGGATTTTTTTTCATCGGATCAAAACAAACACATTATAGTCAAGAATCCTGTGCTCTGATGTCTTTTCCATGTCTCCAAATTTTTTGCCATGTGTGACCAATTAGCACAGTTGGCCAGAACATGGTGCTAATGAGGCCAAGGTCAGAGGTTCAATTCCCTCATGGGCTGAAACTTGATGCTTCCTTCCCAGAGTCACAGGCTGTGCCCTGCACTGCAGCTGGGCCCCTCCCTGGAGTATCGTACCGGCCATAAGTGCAGTTGACACAGCCTTGCTGAATGGCAGCTACTACATCCCCACTGCTTGGATCACCTCAGAATACATGCCGCCCTGTCGGTGTGACCACAAACATGATGAAGACCAACAGTGTTCTTAGTTAAGTAAATTAATAATTTTTGCCTATATTCTATGGATTTAAACTGCATTCTTTATGGATCGATGGAACTGTGACTTTACTTGTAAAAACTCATGTATATTAAGAGAGATGCTAAAATTTTGAGACATTGAATGACATGCACAGTAATACCTCAAATACTTAAACTGCTAAAGAAATGAGTTATTTTGTATATGTAAATTACGTTCAGATAATAGAAGTGTCTCCTTAGTATCAAGACATGTTCATATTAAAAATTTCGGTGGAAATCTTTCTACATGGAATTCGCATTTTTTCTGTCTTCTCATAGGAGAGATGGGACATAATTTATCCTACATAGTTTATTTACAAGAAACACAATTTATATAAAGTGATTTTAATTAAAAATAAAGGGATAGACAAAGGTATACCAACCAGACAAGTGGGATTTAAGATTAAAGTAATAGCACAATAAAAAGGAGTGTAATATAATAATAGAAAGCTTTTTCCCTTAAAGAAAATGCAATAATTGTAAACCTATATGCACCAAATAATAATCTCACCAAGTTCCAGCTTTTTCTTGCCTTCTTGATATTCCTTAAGCCAAAGTTGTCTCTGACTCAGAGTCAATGTGGCTACAGTTCCTTCTGCTTGAAACTCACTTCCTCTGGGACTTGCATTCCTGCCTTATTCTGCTCTCTGCCCAAATATCATCCACCAAGTGGTGGCTGAATACTTATCTGACTTGTCACCTATGATCCCAAGGTTTCAAGTTGTTCAATAATTGATTATATATATATATATATATATATATATATATATATATATATATATACACATATACACTCTTGTTGCTGTGGGAAACACTGAAGATACCCAGAGCTCTGAATCCACCTACCCTAAATCATATTAGGTACCTAATAAGTGTTTACTAATCTCAAAATCCTCTCAGCAAACCTACCAGTCAAGACTTTTGACCTCAAACCCATAGAAGGAATAAGCCCACAGACTGCCCCATGGTCTTTATCCCCAATAGCCAATCTGATCTTAACTATTAAATTCTTATCACAGAAAAAAATGAATGCAATGAAAAAATCATAATTCATTCTGTATTACTTTCTTGTGGCAGTTATAACAAATTACTACAAACTCGGTGGCTTAAGACATCAGAAATTTGTTCTCTCACAGCTCCAGAGGCCAAAAGTCTGAAATGAAGGTGTCTCCAGGGCCGCGTTCCCTCCAGAGGCCTGAGGTGAGAGTCCATGTTTGTGTCTGCTGGCAAGTCTATGGCTTGTGGCCACACAACTGTAATCTGCCTCCATCTTCACATTGCCAGTGTGCGTGTGTGTGTGTGTGTGTGTACACATGTGTCAAATTTCCTCTTTTACAAGGGTACTTTTACACCCACAAGTAAATATAATGTAGGATTATCTCCTCATCTGGAGATCCTTAATGTAATCGCATCTGCTCTTCGTGGTTTTCCAATGGGAGGAAACTTCTTTATAAATGATACACTTTCCCAGATCCCTCCTCGCACAATGGCCATGTGGCATTCTGGGCAAGGGAAGCAATGGTAAGAAGTCAATAAAAGATAAAATGATAATCCTAAAAGAGCAAGCCCTAAAAGGACAAACAATATTTTTAAGTGCTTTTTTTTTTATATCACTTGCTCTTCCCACAAAAAACTCCACCCCCAGTGTCTGGAGCCACACTGTGGCCTTGTCCAATATGAGAGGTAGGAAATATGAAAGAGGCTCCTCTTCAGGATGGACCTGCATGGGAGAAAGCCCTGAGATACACCCATAACCCTGCAGATCTAAGCAAATTTGGTGTCATATTCAGCAGAGCCTGAATGTAGCCTCAGGATCCTGCCCAGTCCATCAAAATTGTCACATGTAACCAAATGTCTTTGCCATGGAAATGATCTTCTGTGACTGCCTATATCCCTGCTGCCTTTTATTAATTCACTCATTCAGGAAAGATTTACAGAGCACCTACTCTGTGCAAACGTTATGTAAGTGGTAAAGGTACAATGATAAACAAAACTCGGCTTAGGCCTGCCCTCATGGACTTACCATCTAGGGTTGAAAGAGATATTCATTAAAGAGCAGCAAATGCCGTTGTAAGATTGTTAGTGCAACAGCGGCTCTGAATGAATTCTCTGTCCTGAGAGTCTATAATGTAGGAATCTGAACCTCTCAGAAGCCGAGAAAGATTCCCATAGGAAGATATGCTTGTGCAGAAACCTGAGGATTGAATGGGAATACACCAGGACAAAGCACAGAGCTGGGGAGGGAGAGCAGCGGGAGATGAAAGATGAGGCTGGAGAGAGAAATCTTTGTAGGCCATTTTAAAAGGCTTTGTTTGATTGCTTTGTTTTATAACTTGAAGGGCACTGAGGAGCCTCTGTTGAAGGTTTTGCACATGAGCAGACTTGTGTTTTCCAAGGTGTGCTGGGCTCTTACAGAAGAATGGCTGGTAGGGAGGGGGAGTGAATCCAATGGGCGACTGGAGGTTCTCAGAGTCCAGGAGGACAATGACAGAGAAGTGGTGAAGATGGGAAAAATAAATGGGTTCAGGAGACGTTTGAAACTCAAAATTGGCAAGACACCATGAAATGGGTAGAGGGGTGGGGGAGAGATAGGGACCAAGGATGAGCCCTGGAGTTCCAGGTTTCCTACTGGGTGTCTCCACATTCATTGAAAGAATACCAAGAGAGCGCTAGGTCAGAGGCCTGGGAAGGGGAGCTGTGTTATGAGGGTGACTTTGGGCATACTGAGTTTGGAGAGATGCCTTTGAAATCCCCACTATTCCAAAGCAGATGTCAAGGTGATTTAATGCAAGTCTAGCACTCAAAAGACCTCCCAGGAAAGGTCTGGTCTAGAGATGTAAGTGGATGAGTCATCCGGGTTTAGGGACTAAGAAAGCTCTAGGCAGAGAAGAATCCCGATTACATAGAGCCTGGGGTTTATACAATCTGGGACCTCCAATAAAGAACAATAGCAAGAATATAAAATGAGGTACAGAAGAGAATATTTATAAGCTAGGAAGCCACAACAAATTACCAATTTTTAAAAGGTGAAAATGTCACAGAGTCCAGAAAAAAAATAACATAACAGTCATTACTCATTAACTGCCTGATGCATCTCTGTCATAAATCTCTTTTCTTCATTTTAGGCTATCTATAATTGATAATCTTTTCTTATAATAATGTATTTTTCTATTTTCCATTTTAAAATTATGCATTCAGCCCTAACTGGTTTGGCTCAATGGATAGAGCTTCGTCGGCCTGCGAACTGAAAGGTCCCAGGTTCGATTCCGGTCAAGGGCATGTACCTTGGTTGCGGACACATCCCCAGCAGGGAGTGTGCAGGAGGCAGCTGATGGATGTTTCTCTCTCATTGATGTTTCTAACTCTCTATCCCTCTCTCTTCCTCTCTGTAAAAAGTCAACAAAATATATTTAAAAAATAAAAAATAATAAAATTATGCATTCAGACCATTCTCTAATATGCTTAATTTAAATTTGCTTCATGTCACTGATAATTGGGTTACATAAAACATGTGACTCCATATATGAATGCATTTGCCTTCATACTACTGCTACATGTGATTTATACTCAACAATTCAAGAATTCTGATGTTTTATTTGACATCACTTAAAAAATAATAGAAATGCATAGTGTTTTTATCATGGTATACACTGTACTATCAAGTGTACTTTGGGCAGAAAATAAGTTCTATTTTGTCAGAGCATCAATGAGAAATTAATCTTGCTTCTATATGCACATTTGATTATTGGAAAATTTCTCCATGGACTAGCTTCTGGCCCCCTAAATTAAACCCTGTGTCTCCTCCACTAGCCACATATGCAGTGCTGGGTGCCTAGGAAATGCTCAGGTCCCCATGGAGCCTCTAGCCTGTAACTGTCTCACTATGCCCGGGAAGTGGCCAAGAGGCTTTAGGACTCTTCTGGGGCCACTCCTACACCATACAATGAGCAGGAACTTTGGACACATGGTGACCTAGGACAACATGTGTATATTCTGCTAACCCCAAATTAAATGAATGTCCAGCTCTTTCCCGTAGCCATCTCCAAAGACTGCCTGTAGCCATCTGCATTGGCACATTGGACAAGGACATGAGGCCACGTGAATAGATTGCTCTGGTGCCTCCCAGGTCCTTAAAAGAGCTGAACAAGGGGCTTTAGCTTTACTCTGAGATGCCTCTAGAGCAGGGCTTCCCCCCTTTTTTTTTTTTCACAGATAAGAAAGGAGAGGAATAGAGAGTTAGAAACATCAATGAGAGAGAAACATCAATCACCTGCCTCCTGCACACCCCGACTGGGGATGTGCCCGAAACCCAATTACCTGCCCTGACCGGAATTGAACCTGGGACCCTTCAGTCCACAGGCCGACGCTCTAACCACTGAACAACACCAGTTAGAGCAGGGCTTCCCCATTTTGGCACCACTGACATTTGAGGCTGGATAATTCTTTTCCGTGGGGAGTTGTCCTATTTAGCAGCGCCCATGACCTCTTACCACCTGATGCCTGTAATACTACACCCCTATCCCAGTCAGTGTACCCACACTGTCTCCAGATAGTGCCAGATGTCTCCAGAGGGGTCATACAGCCCCCTGGTGAAAACCACTGCTCTTGAGAATGAATTTAGAGACCAAATAATGCATTTATGTAGTGACTGCTAAGTGAACACCTACTGTATTTAAAGCCCCAGGGAGGTCGCTTTGCACAAGGCCACGGTGCAGCTGGGAAGACAGATGATGAATGAAAAATTCTAGTGGAATTTGAGGAAGACCTCAAAGATACTGTTGGAACCCAAGACAAACCTCTCTCCTACTTCACAAGAAACTCATGGGAATCAAAGTGACGAAAATTGTAAAAGATGAGATTCTCTGCATTTCTTTGTCTTGGGGCGATATAAGTTGAACATATATAGCAAATTACAAGAAATACATCAATAAGCCATAACAGCCATATTTACAGATTTTGGCCAAGAAAGATTGAGAAAGTGTATGATCAAAACTCATGAAATTGTTTGTTTTTTTATCTGAGAGAGAGAGAGAGAGAGAGAGAGAGAGAGAGAGAGAGATTTGCTGTTCCACTTATGTATGCATTCATTGGTTGCTTCTTGCATGTATCCTGACCTAGGATCGAACCTGCAACCTTGGCATATTGGGACAATGCTGTGAGCAGCTAAGCTACCCAGTACCCAGCCAGGGCTCCTTTTAATTTATTCTGGCATTTTCATTCCTTACACCATGCCAGCCACCTCACAGTTGAAGTCTATAAATACATTGAGCCATTCCTAAGAGAGGTCGACAATTTTATTCATAGATTTGCCATAAGCGTTTATCCCAGTTAAAAGGAGGGGGGAACAGAGAGGCTAAATCAATGAGAATTTAGCTCGTGAACAGCACTGTATATAAATTAAAAAAAAATACTCACCTGATTTGACACAAATCATTCCTCTGGAACTCTCACGATAACCTGGCATTGTTCATACTCTCCTGTGTTCCCCTCCCCCAACACCCACACACACAATCAGTTATTAAACCTATTGACAACAAAATAAACTAACTCGAGGGAGCATTGAAAAGCAGGACTGATTTCACTCAGAGTGTCTTCTCAACCATCAAATGTATTTGTTCACGGAAATGCTATAGGACAGACAATACGTCCCTTTGCTGAGCTGTTTGCATTTCTGTAAAATTAGTAATTGGAGAGGGAATGTCACTAATTCCCATTCCTCCTTTTGAAAGTTGCTACAGGTTCTTTATCAAATTGAACACTGTAACTGTGCTCGCGGAAACGAGTTAACCCGTGAGCTCTCTTTTGATTGCGTTTCATCACAGGAGCCCCTTAAAAGCATGTTCCTTTCATCCTTTTTTTTAGCGTCACTCTTTATTTTGCTGATCTTACCTTAATTTGCCCATTTAAGTCTCTTCTAGAGGATGCTCTGTGGCCCTCACATGGATTAATTAATCAATTACTATAATAATTTCCACTTATAGAGTACTTGATCATTAGAAATTAATTTTTATATTGGCAAGAAGTATTTTAACACTGTGTTTTCAAAGCAGTGTTTCCTCAAAATTTATTGGGAAAAAATAAGATCCATGATCCCAAGATATCACTGCTAGAGGTAAGGTGAAATTTATTTACATTTTTAAAAATCAGGAACATAATAATGCAGGTGACTCCTGGATACAGAAAAATGATTGAAGACGGTGTGCAGTGACTGCTGTTTTGGAGATCCTAGCTAAGAACTAAGGCTATGGGCTGAGACAAACTAGATTGATATGTGCTCCTCGCACCTACCTCAGCTCATGAAATCTCTGACAAGTCCCAGGGTCTGATCTTTGAGTGGGGTTCATCACATCCATAGGGTTGCAGTGAGGATTAAACTAGGTAATTCATGTAGACAGGCCAACGCCATATCTGATGTAGCGGTGGAGATTAGAGAGATGTTACCTGCGAAGCATGGAGTGTGGTGCTCGGTAAATGTTAGCTCATAATATTTTTTATTAGTTTCAATGAGCCAGACAAGGTGCTAAGTGCTTTCCAGACTTTAGGGGAGCAATGCCCCTAAGTCCTGAGCAAAAGTAACCATATAATTCACCGATGTACAAGTCCTTTGCTATGTTCTCCATTTAATATCCAGGGCAACTCAGTAACTTAGGTGCTATTTCAGTTTCACAAGTGTAAACTCAAACCGAGAGATGTTAGTTACATGCAAAAATGTTATGTGAGAGAGATGAGATTGGCCACAAGCTACCAAATACCAAAACTATTACTCCTGCTGACTGGCACTCTTCCATTCCACTGGCTAAGGCTCTGGGGTCAGATGTACCATTGAAATCCTGGCTCAGGCCTGCTTAGACCTCGGTAACTTATTTAACCTTTAAAGTCTCAGTCTAGCCGGTTTTGCTCAGTGGATAGAGCATCGGCCTGCAGACTGAAGGGTCCCAGGTTTAATTCCTCTCAAGGGCATATGCCCGGGTTATGGGCTTAATCCCAGTAGAGGGCATGCAGGAGGCACCCAATCAATGATTCTCTATCTCTCCCTTCCTCTCCCTTCCTCTCTGAAATCAATTATATATATAAAAACTAGAGGCTCAGTGCACAAAAATTTGTGCACTCAGGGGATCCCTCAGTCCGGCCTGTGCCCTCTTGCAGTCTGGAACCCCTTGGGGAATGCCCACCTAAACTGGCAGTCAGACATCCTTCTGGAAGCCCGGGTGCTCTCGGGGGATGTCCACTTGCCAGCAGGGACCAGGCCTAAGCTGCAGTCAGACATCCTTAGCACTGCTGAGGAGGTGGGAGAGGCTCCCACCACCACCACTGTACTGGCAAGCCATCAACCTGGCTTGTGGCTGAACAGAGCTCCCTCTGTGGGAGTGCACTGACCACCAGGGGGCAGCTCCTGCATTGAGCATCTGCCCTCTGGTGGTCAGTATGTGTAACCAGTGATCAGTCATTCCCAGTGGTTCTGCTGTTAGGATCAATTTGCATATTACCCTTTTATTATATAGGATAGAGGCCTGGTGCATGGGTGGGGGCTGGCTCATTTGCCCTGAAGGGTGTCCCAGATCAGGGTAGGGATTCTGCTGGGGTGCCTAGCCAGCCTGGGTGAGGGGCTGAGGGCTGTTTGCAGGCTGGCCATGGCCCCTAGTGACCCAAGCTCCCAGCAAGGCTGTCTGGAAGCAGGTATCTGGGGTTTATTTATCTTCTATAATTGAAACTTTGTTGCCTTGGGGGGAGGCCACAGCCAGCCAAGGCAGGTAGGAAGCTTGGCTTCCTTCATCGCCAGGGCAACAAAGCCTCCTGCTTGCTCCTGCTTTGTGGCTGCTTGCCTCCATCTTGGTTGAGTTAATTTGCATATCGCTCTGATTGGCTGGTGAACATGGCTTAGAGTGTAGCAGAGTGACACCAATTTGCATGTTTCTCTTTTATTAGATTAGATTAGATAGATAGATAGATAGCAAAAACAAAAAAGAAAAGTGACATTTAAAAAATACAAAAACAAACCCTCAGTTTCCTTCTCTGCAAAACAGATGACAATTGTGTCCAAATCATGGCATTATAGAAAATACTACATGACTCAACTCTGTGCCCGGTACATGATAAATGCTGAAAACATCTTAGTATTACTACAGTCCAAAATTACAAAAAAGTAGGATATGCTATGTTTACCCACTTTCAAATTCCAATTTTATGTGGGGGATACCCTAAAGGAGTATCCTGATAAAAAATATTAAATCTCAGATTCAAATTATGCCACACCATTAACTAAAAAGATCAGGTTCCATTACACATCGGGGTAACCATGGCTGATTCACCAAGACCAACGTTCTGGTGGGCAAATTTGGAAAAGTTCATGAGGATCAGGATCTGGAAAACAATGAACCCATGAAGTTTGGGCCAGGGTCACATGACCAAGGTGTCTGAGGAGTAAATTCTGCTCTTGACCTTGGTGGCCTGTGATCATGTCGAGGCAGCTTCCTGGAAGAGCAGCAGTGACCTTGAGAAAGATGGCAGCCGAATCTTGAGTTTTAAAAATCATTCATCTTTACATGAAATTCCTAGTCAATGGCAGGGGGAATATCAGTATTACTTAATTCCATACAAATTACACTACAAAAAACAATTAAGGTGAATAATTATGAAAGTAAGGTCAACTCAATTTTCTATAATAATGTTTTTTGTTACAAGATTCATTATTGCTAATTCCTTTCATAATCCTTGCCATCTAACCTCATTTGTTTCATTTATAAGTGGCAAGAAATGCACATCATCAAACAGCAATGAAATCAAGACAGCAGCATGTCACTTGGGTGATCTGTTGAGAAAGTAATTACTGATTCTAGTTAACCTTTTAGGGAGAAACCCATCTGCCTCCTCCCAATGCAGTTTTACATTTGCCTAAGCAAAGTTTTTCTCTTAAGTTTTTTAGTCACACACCCTGGCCTGAAAGAGTACAAGCTTCACAAAAGTTGAAGTTTTATCCTGCTGTTCTGAGTACTTATAAACCAAATGAGAAAGCACTCAAGTAGGTTTTAAATGGGATTTCAGTGGAATCCAAAATATGTGTGTGCATACACATACACACACACACACACACACCACATACCCACACTGGTTTTAAATATTTAAAATCTTTCATGTGCATTAACAAGACACTCATATTTGAGATCCTTAGAATTTAACTCATTCCCATTGCTATATTTTGAACCTGTGCTTTTGTGTTTATGAAGAATTTCAATTTTTTTCCTACTAGAGGCTACACTTAACTTTAAACACCTCGTGCCTTAAACATAGCCATTCCACCGCTAGAAATTTACTCTAACACGGGGTGGGCAACCTTCTGAATGATCAATACTGTTGCCATACTGGGCAACCCTTAGAATATCACCTTTTTGCTGATCACTAAAGAAAAACTCAAGAATAAGCATAGTCCCTGTGCTTTGGGGCCTTACAGTATGTCAATTTCATAATCATACGAATAAATAAAGGTGCAGTTATCAGTTAGGGTACATGTATCCAAAGCAATGGACAGTGTGTGAGCTCAGGCTGCTGAGCAAAAATATCACCGACTGGAGGTGAGACAGCAGACGTTTATTTCTCACTGTTCTGGAGGCCGGAAGTCCGTGGTCGGGTTCTGGTGAGGATCTTGTTGTGTCCTCACATGGTAGAGAGGGGGAGGGCTCCGGCCTCTTCCTTTTCTTATAAAGGCTCTAATCCTAGGAGAGGGGTCCTGTTCTCACAAACTAAACCTAATCACCTCCCACATAAACTACTCACATTTGCCTGTGGGGAGCTTATGCTAAGATCAGGACCTACGGCCTACGGTGGGAAGGTGGAATGTAACTTGGTCCATGAAGGAAGAGAAGCAGCCCCCAGGGCAAGTATTCCATAGAAAGGCAACAGCATGGCAGAAAGCCCCGAGGCAGGAAGCTGCTGCTGGATTGGAGAGCGTGGGGGCAGCGCCAATGTGGCAGAACCGCAGTGGGCGGCATGCTATGGGGCTGAGACCAGCAGGCACCAGACCAAACAGAGTCTGGCAAGTGGTAGGGAGGAGTTAGGCTAATGTCTTAAATACACCTCCATGTCACAAATGGAGACACTAAAGACTAGAGAGGTTACATGCGAAAGCAAATGGCTAGTAAATATTTAAGCAAGAATCTAAGAACAGGGAGATGTGAATACGGGGCCCATGTTTTTAAACACGCTTCTACCAAACCTACAGTGAAAATAGCCACAACCTGTACTTACTTGCTCCTGATAGCTCCCTCATCGTCTACCTTCTGACACGGTCTCCACTTAGCCCCACTAACCAAGATGACAGATAATGAACTCCGCGTCTCGCGTGGACTGAAAGCACAGCGCACCTGCATCCCTGGCCAATTTCTGGCACATCCTTTTGCAACATCAAGATATATGGGCTCCGTAAATTTTCCGAGACATATTAACGTTCACCTCCATAATGCCTTAATTGTACAGAGACCATTAGACAAGAGTGTTAAGGTGACAAAGAGACCGATGCAAATGGTAAAGAAAGAGAGCGAGATGCCTAAATTAAAAGGGGTGAAGGGTCCAGGACAGTCTTTCATGGGGAAAAGATTCATGAAGATTTGCTGTCTTAACAAGAATGGACTGCCTCATAAATTATCTCAATATGATGCCAGTAAGTCAAGGGGAACTTTTTTTAAAGTACGAATTTGCAAAAGGTTAAATTAGAATGAAGGCTGAACAATTATTTTTGTCCTCCTGCCCAGCAGGGCTTCTGCTAATGTTTGTGTACAGAAGTGATAGCGGCGGGAGACTTCAAAGCCTTTTCAGGGGGGAAATCGTAGCATTGGTGAGAAAGCGTTTGATTTTGTAAAAAGCTTACATTGTAAGTGATATTGCAAATAAAGAGATGATTGCATGAGCTAAGTGCTTTCTTTTTGTTAGTGCTCGTGGGGTTCCACAGATCCTCTTCATGCCCGTAATTGGGTTTTAAAAGTGGAAATGGAGAAGTACATGTTTTCCTTTGTCTGTAAATATGGTAGCCCTGACCCACCAGCGGAGGGCCATGGACTTAAATTTTATTTCCAGAAAAGAAGATACAATTTTTTCAAGGGCTTCCAGTCCTCTAGGCAGGGCCACATTTGATTAGGGAGAAGCCACTTTGAGTGCCACATGCTGAGGTAAACTCAAGCTTTTCCTGATCCATTCCTCTTCCGTAGCTTCACTAACCTCCTAGAGAGGAAGAGGTTACATAAACTGGGGAAAATAACAACCTCTACCCTCCTAGACTATAAGCATCATATGAGCAGGGGGCACATACCCTCCTCATTCCTACTCAATGCCCAGCCTGGGGTCCATCACATACAGGAGGTGCATTCACTGCAGATAACAGAAAACCCCATGGTAACTTTAACCAGGAAAGTGATTTTTCTCATGCAACTAGAAGTGGGTCACTAATTTCCTCAACAACATCATCCAAGTCTGCATGTTTTTCAACATTTCTCTCTCTCTTTTATCTTTATAGAAAAAAAAAACATATTTATTGGGGATACATTGTGAGACCTACTGTGGGAAGGTGGAATTCAGGACAAGTGTTCCATAGAAGAGGCGACAGCAAGGCCAAAGGTCCTGAGGTAGGTTAATAAAAGTATATAAGTGTCAAGGGCTCAGTTCTAGAACACATCATCTGCATATTGCATTGTGTGTTCCCTAAACAAAGTCAAGTTTCCTTCCGTCAACATTTTATCAACATTTCTTTCATGAGAGCTAGGTCTATAGGCTAGCTTCTTTGGGCTTTTAAGATGACTCCTAATTATATATGCTTTTTTTTTTTCATTTTACAAAAATTTTTCGATTACAGTTGACATACAATATTATATAGGTATCAGTGGGGTTACAGTGGAGTTTTCTGTGAATATTAGTTTAGGTGTACAACCCAGTGATTAAACATTATCTTACTTACTAAGTAATTACGATAATAAGCCTGTTTATCCTTTTAAAAGAAAGAACAGCTTTCCTTGAAGCTTCCTGGAGACTTCACTGGATATTTCGTTGCCCAAAGTGTTGCTTATGTCTTGAAAGCATAGCAACAAGAATGGACTAACATGGTTGGTTTAGACAATCAATACCTGCCCCCTGCTATGGACACAGAGCAAGTTTCAAAGACACTGTCACTTAAAGGTGGTGGGCAATTGTGCAAAGCCAATGACTCCATTCGCAAGAAGGAATGGGAGGTAGGGAGTAGATGTTGGCAATCAACAGTCCTTGCAAAAATAAAATAGAATAAAAAGTCAGTAAATCTTTATTACAGAAAACATTGAGTGAGCATATGAGCTTCTCTTATGTCATTATTTTCCTCCTTGGAGATATTGACTTTGTTCCAATGAGTATCAGTTCTTTTTGCCTTTCCAGCACATATTCCTCCTTCTTCTCATAATGGTGTCTCCATTTCCTGCTGAAGATCTCATGGCTCCATCATCCCATGGTCTGATGGGTGCTAATCTGTCCCCATATGCATAGAGACACATGCTCCAAATCTCCCTCATCGGTATCTTCCACCTCTCTTGCCATTCCAATTGGCCCACATGAAAATTGAACCAATTAGAGCTAATTCAAAGATCTTACAAGAGAGGTGAATGTTTCTGCCCACTAGAATTAGTAGGTGTTTGGAGCTTCCATAATGTAATCCTGGACAGTACTTGTTTGCATTGAGGGAGACACATCAGAGTGATCCAACATGGAGGAAAAACAAAAACAGGAAATGGGGAGAGACTAATACAGTGCACAGTCTTTATCTGGGTACACATGGGTAAATGTTTATTTATGAAGTTTTGGGTCAAATAATCGAGTTCATTCCTTGTTTGCCCTTAAGTCATTTTGAATTGAATTTCTGTTACTTACAACCAAAAGTGTCCTCTCTAATACATTCCTTTATCTCTACTATGTTATGAGTTTCCTAAGACCTTAGGCCCTGACATATTCATCTTATAGTTCCCATAGTCCTCAGTACCCAGCAGAGTGTTTCCTAGCATTTTTTATTATATGAGAACTCTTTTTTAATATAAAAATATTAACAGAACTTCCCACAACAGTGGTTTTCCTTCTTTAGTATCTATTGAGTGAGAAAATGTATACTAACAACAGGCTGCTCTAAAGTAATAAATTTTTTTGTTAAGTGAATTTGTATTTAATGACTCATAATGGCCTCTACCTACATTCTAAAATTAGCATATGCAATGTGTGTGCTACCTATTTAGCCTAAGGCGAATTTTGGACTTGTGGTCTCTGAATTTAATAACAGGACAAGGAGATCCACAGACCCTTCCATGATCTTTCCATTTCATCAAAAGTACTAGGACGGGTGTGGATAAGAGGAACAAATGCTTACACCCTAAAATGTTAAAATGAGCCATGATGCAACCATCCTGTCAAAGGTGCTGAGTGCATCTTCTCAGGGGTCCCTTCTAAGAGGAATGAGGTGTGTGATATGAGACATTGGTTAAGATGCTGGACTAGCAGAATCACTCAGGAGAAGTTTTGTTCAACTGTGTTAAGGAGAAGTCAATGCAAGAGGCAAAACTAGATGCTGACAACAGGGCCTCAGTAAATACTGCCCATGACTATTGTTTAATCGTCCCTACTGCTTATTCTTTTAAAATATAGCATAATAATATAGACAATTTAGGTTAGCAAGACCTTTCTAAGATACAGACACCTAGAGATAAGATTCTAATACATCTAGTTCCTGAAAAATGTCTATCTGCTCTCTGTTTTCTGCCTTATGCTTCAGTTTGGTTGTGGTGGGTATTGTTGTGGCTAAACATCGCCCTCCACCAACTCCACATTGCTCTCACCACAAAGCCCCTATGAAATTTGGAGTTTTCTGATTGGTCTCACCCCCTTGTCACATGACTGACTCAGGTTTGCTCCTATCAGAGTGATACTCAGTGCATTGGCTCAATGGCTCTGAGAAATAACTCTCTCTCCCTCACTGAATATGAATAAGTTCCATTTTCTAAGAGCAGCCTTAAATGAATCTAGGCTCAGGATAAAGCCAACCCAGGTAGGAGGGCAGAACAAAGATAATCCCCCCCCACCACCAAAATAAAACCGGAGTTCTGAATTAGCTCACCTTGAAGCCCACACTACCTCTAAATTTTCTAATGCTGTAAATCAATAAATCCCATTTTTGGTTAAGCCAGGAGTCAGCAAACTAAAACCTGTAGGTCAAATCCAACACACTTCATGTTTCTGCATGGGCTATGAGCTAAGAATGGTTTCACAAATGAACATTTGCAACTGATTTGCTGATAGTGAACCCTAACTTTGAATCCCAATTAAGGAAAGCATTATCTAGCCCCTTCAAAATAAGAATCCTATTCTTCTCATTAATATACTTGTGTTACAACAATGTGAACTCAATTATTACTGTATTTTCAATTTCATCAATAAAAACTTTGTGAAATTTCGTTTTCTCTCTTCTCGTATAAATACCTACATTATAGCCTCTATTTTGTTTTTTGGCCCATGAAGTCTCAAATATTTATCCTCTGTTCCTTTATAGAAGCAGTGTGTTGACTCCTCTGTTAGGCTATTGCCTTTCAATTTTTTGGAATGTGCAAATAAAGCCATGTTAAGTGGAACACTATAGTTTTAAGGGCAGAAATAAAGAATGACGATTTTGGCTTCTAAAGTTGTCTGTTATATGAAAACTCAACCGAAACAACCAAATCAACTGGCTGAGAGTGCCTCTCCTCCAGCCCCTCCAACTCCCCTCGTCCCTTGACAGGCAAACATTGCTCCCTCAGATCATGTTTTCTGTCCATTGAACCTTCAATCATGTGTTTTCCTGTTATCTCCCATAATCCTATTGGAAAACAGAACCAAAAACTTAATATGAGATAATTAATGAATTGTGAAACAGTTAGTTTATGGTTCTTGGGAACTTCTATATCTCAGCATCTCCCATCGCAGTCAGACATTCATGACATATTTTCTTGAAATTAACTGGAACCAAGAGATCGTTTTTCCTTGGAAGACAGCACTTCTTCTCAGAGGAAGCATTATGAGTCAGAGGTGTGGGTGTGCACTGTACAGCACTGCTCCCCCTTCTTCTGAGAAACAAACACTTTTCCTTAGAGAACCACCACCACCCACATTCACTTCCTGTGACTGGATGTGGCTGACAGGACTGCCAGCTCCCTTGGGGGCTTTGGGGTCCCAGTCTAGCTCTCTAGGCACAGTGATTGGTTCAAAGATGGTCCTATGATCCAAAAAGAGCCAATCAGATCTGGCCTCTGGACTTAGCTTTATAATCTGGAGGGAGATCCTGGGGTTTTTTTGTGTTTTATTTTGTTTTGTTTTTTTGCTGGACTTGAACCTAGGAAGCTCACCTGCCTGAGAGAGAAGTCAGTGCAGAGGAAACTAGAGCAGAGAGATGGAAGGGAGGAATACAGTGCTGGAAACATCATTTAAAGAAAAGATTCAATGGTGCCTGAAGCTACAGTTATTAGCCTGCGCTGTTCAATTACATGAGCCAATAAATTCTTTTCTGCTTGAGCCAGTTTTAGTGGGGGTTTGTGTCACTTGCAATGCAAATACACAACCACTATCTAATGTGGCAGCTGTCTTGGGTTGGGTTCTCCCAGAAGCAAGCGGTAAGACAAAGGTATGAGTGTAAGTAACTTATCAGGGATGTGCTCCCAGGATGGAACAGGGCGTTCCAGCATGCTGACAGGAGGAGACTGGTCTCACTCCTGCTGCAGAGTGAGAGGTGCCTCAGAGGTGCTCTCCTTCTCTCCTTTTCTGCCCCAGGAGCAAGGCTTACACCCCTCCCTGGCTAAGAGGCTATGGGGGAGCATTAACACCCCACAGTTCCAACCAGCCGCTTGGATGAGCTCTCAAGAGGTGCTGTACAGGCGTGTAGGAGCACTCTGGGGCACCTACTAATGCTGACTACTGAGTGAGATAACAACCCACTCATCAAATTGGCTTCTCCACATCCCACTCTATGCCACAGTAGTACAGAGATATGTGGGGGACTGCCAGTGTAGTCATTAAATATTGCCATAAGAATGTTGCACAGTGTCAAAAGTTGGTGGCTGAGCAACAAGGCTATATGCTCTCAGGCTTCTCTAAGCTAACTGGGGTAGGTGGGGAGCAGCTACCCGCAAGAAAGCTCTCCCGACAGCCACAGTAGAGGGAAGCCTAGCTTTTCAAACTCCACTTTGCAGCATCTACTCACATCCCATTGGCCAAAGCAAGTCACATGGCCAATCTCATAGCCAATGACAGGAAAAATACATTCAGCCTGGAAAGGAGGAACTAGGAGCTTCCAGCAAAGGGCAGGGATGCAGAGGGAGGGTGAAGAACTGAATGCAGCAATTCAATTTTAAACTCTCTAAAAGCAGTGACCCTATCTGCATTTTGTGTTGCTTTATCTCTAGAGCCACGCACAAAGTGAGCACATAGTAGGCACTTCATAGAGATGTGCTAAACATTCTTAATTCCAGAGAATATACTCCAGATGAACTTTTGCAACCCAATCCATTTTGGAGTCAGGAACTGCTTGTAATGCGCGGATGCATGAAATATATCTCCCGGAAAGGCAATGGCACCTGTGCTAGACTCTAAATCAGCCATCAACGAGCTACTATCATAGTATCGTCAATGGATTATAAAAACGATGGCTTTGAAGAATGCCTTTGCCTTGCCAGAATTATGATTTGTTATTCATCTTGTGGATTTTTTAAACAGAACTGTGTACTTAGTATTCAAATTAATGACTCCAATGTATTTGCCTGGATTTAAAAAAAAGAACCATTTTGCACAATACACGTAATAGTTACATTTCTATGATAAACTTACTTGGTAAAAGCTTTCTCGATTTTATCATTTAGACAAGAAGATATCAGTAAATCAAACTCAAAAGCCAGAATGGTGGAGGGGGTGTGAGGCAAGCCTTCAGTGCAGCAAGACCCGTGGCAGGAAAAATGAAAGAAGAAAAGACTAAACCAACACAGAAGAATGTGAGACTATCCCAGGAAATCACCTCCTGTCAGCAACCTGTTATCCTGCAGTTTTCTGATCTGATTCATTAAAAGCTCGTCTAGCTGGGAACAGTTTGATGAAGTACAGTGTTATTAGTGGAAAGAGCAAAAACTTTTAATATAGTTTAAGTTTAAATTCTGGATCCATCATTGCCTAGCTATACAGCCTAGGGGAAACTACTAAAATTTCCAATGCCTCAGTTTCAGCATCTGCTAAATGGGAAAGAAGGTCAGGGAACATGAGTAGAGTCCTAACTCATAAAGTTGTAAAGATAGGGGGAAAAGATCACACATGTCATTCATCCGAAATGCTGGTCAATAGGCCAACAATGGTCCCTGAAAATATCTTCATAGCTCCACCACGGGATGGGAGAAATAGTGTTATGGGTTGGACTGTGTCCCCTCCCAAAAGGTTCTGATGAAGCCTTAACCATCAGTATCTGTGAATGTGACTTTGCTCAGAAATAAGGTCTTTGCAGATGTAATCAAGTTAAGATGAGGTCAGTAGGATGGGCCTTAGTCCAATACGATGGTGTCATAGGAAGAGGAAACCAGCACGTGAAGACACAAGGAGAATGCCAGGTGCGAACAGAGGCAGAGATGGGAGTGATGCGCTGTAACCCAGGCCCAATGCCCCCTGCCTCCTCCCGGAAACTAGGAAGAGGGGAGGGAAGATTCTATCCAGAGTTACAAAGGGGGCATGGCCCTGCCACCTCGATTTCAGACTTCTGGCCTCCAAAACTGGAGACAATACATTTCTGTTGTGTAAAGCCACTTTGTGGTACTTTGTAATGGGGAAACCTAGGAAACGAACATTGGTTAATAGTGAATTTTTAAATAAAATTGATTTCATTTAAGAGGATGGCTGTTTTTAAAATTTCTCCTGAATCCCTGCCAGAAAGTTGTTTTCTCAGAATGATTTTCTAAGAGAGATATAAAAAGACTTTAAAATAAAATTTTATGAGGCTGGGTGGGAGGAGATCAGCCAAAAACTTGTACATATATATGCACAATCCATGGACACAGACAATAGGGTGCTGGGGGAGGGGCCTAGAAGGGGTCAATGGGAGAAAAAAAGGGGACATAGATAATACTTTCAACAATAAAGATTTAAAAATAGATAAATAAAATTATAGTGATGTTGGCTGCTAGGATGTGTGTTGGGGGTGGGGAATGAGGTGTATTTCAGGATCTTCCATTACAACCCAAGGTGGTACTAGCGCACTGTCTTTGTTCCAATGGAATAGGACATACAATATGGAAAAATCGGGGAATCACTAGCAAAGAGAAAACATGCAAGCTCGAGCCCAACACACAGCACTCAGTCCGTGCCGACGCTGGGTTCTGTGGCTGTCCGGGCCTGGTCAGGACAGAGCAGCCTGCTCTCATACGTCCTGTGAACTTGGGGGTAGACAGGAAACCGCAAGTCCTCTGCCCCTTCTGTTATAGTCCGACTTTACCAGAACTTGCTGAACTTGCTGGGGCTACTGCTCTGTCTCCAGCATCCCGCATTCCAGTCACTTCCTCTACACAGGACACGTGCTTGAGCCAAAGGCAACGTGGATTTGGAGACTGAGCAGCCCTGAGTCTGGTGAACTTAAGGTAAATCAGTCAAGGCTTATCTTTCTGGTGGGGATGGAGACAGCCCCATATTTTAAACGGTGCTGCCTCTACCTTGCCAAAATGTTCCAAGGACTTAAAAAATGGATGGTGGCTGCCGAAAGAGCGGTGGGCCGACCTCTGGAATTTGCAGGTTTCGCAGAGGGAAGCAAGTGCTTAATGCCCGTGCAAGTACATTATCATTTTTCACTGTAACTCGTGGCATTAACATGTTTCTACGCTGAATCCTTCTGAGCCAGAGTCCATTCAGACATTCCCCCTACTTCTTAAAGTCCAGGCACCAGGATGACGGTCCAAACAGTCCTTCATGAGACTTCAGGAAGCATAAACTTTTGTGTTCCAATAACTACTCTGCACACGATAGCTCAGTCCTTCGACAGATGAACCCCCACACGTTATCAGGCAGTGAAAACAAAACAGTGTATTTAAGTGTCATCTGGTTAGATTTATTGTCTCTTGAAAACACCATTCACCACAACCCAAACCATTTCCTTATTCATTTTTAACTTTGCTTATTATTTCCAATTTAGTATAAGCCCCAGGGAAAACTCAGCAATCAACTAGTCGTTTTGAAAAATCTTCATTTATGAAGTCTAAATTTCCAAACAGGTTGAACTCTCTTTTCAGATACAGCCAGTGGTCATTTAAGAGGCTGAAACTAGAGAAGCAAAAGATTTTATTTTCTCCTGCCACATATGTCATTGTTTTAAAATTTCAGAGAGGGCTAGCTCGCATCAGCCAGGGTAGGCAATGTCTCTTTCTCATTGAAATGCTCTACTTGTTAGCTTCCTTTTATCCTTTTTCCTGGCACACACACATATCACTCCTGAAGAACACTCACTCCCATGCAGAAGGAAACAATCACTTGTGTGCATCCACACGCGCGGTACACGCACCAGCTCAGCTCTTCTTTCTTTGGTTTGATAGGGATCTTTTTGTTCTGTTTATTTGTGACTCTTTTAAAAACGTGCAAAACAACCTTTCAGTTACCTTGAAATCCACTGCTACTGGTGTTTAACTGAGTGCAGAAGAGAGAAAATTAAAATAATCAATGAGTGTAGTTTGCTGCTTGGTCAATGTCATCAACATTTAATTTACTCTTTCCCTCGAGCGGCTGCAGGTAGTGTCACTCTTTGCACTACTAGTTAGCCTTAATGAAATCATTCTTACTCCCCTCCCCACTGGAAGCTGGGATTGCTTAGCCATAGAAGGACATTTATCTGTTTATTTTATTTTTAGAACAGGAAAGAGGGAGGGAGCGAGGGAGGGAGGGAGGGAGGGAGGAAGGAAGGAAGGAAGGAAGGAAGGAAGGAAGGAAGGAAGGAAGGAAGGTAAACTCTTAATTTGATTATCTTTCCTTAAACAAGAATATTTAATTTTGAAAATGTCTCCCTTATTACCTTAAAGCTGGTTTTAAATCACAAAAAATGGGAGTGTAGCAGAAGGTAAATGTGTCCTACTTGTCCTCGGTGGTGGTGTGCTCAGTGGTTAGAGAGTCAGTCTGCACACCCAAGGGTCAAGGGTTTCATTCCCAGTCAAGTACACATACATAGGTTGCAGGTTCTCTCTCTCTCTCTCTCTCTCTCTCTCTCTCTCTCTCTCTCTCTCTCTCCCTTTTCTCTCTTTCTCTCATTCTCTCTCTCTCTCCCCCCTCTTACTCTCTCTAAAAATCAATGGAAAAAAATATCCCCAGGTGATAATTTTTTATATTTTTTTTATTGATTTTGATACAGAGAGGAAAGGAGAGGGATAGAGAGTTAGAAACATCGATGAGAGAGAAACATCGATCAGCTGCCTCCTGCACACCCCCCACTGGGGATGTGCCCACAGCCAAGGTACATGACATGCCCCAGACCGGAATCGAACCTGGAACCCTTCGGTCTGCAGGCCGACGCTCTATCCACTGAGCCAAATGGGCCAGGGCCCCAGGTAATAACTTTTAAAGACAACAACAAAAAAGGTGTCCCACCCATATCCATGGATGGCACCATGCCCACACGTGCTCACATGACAGATTCTAATATAAGCGCCTGGGATTCCTTGCAGGCATCTTACCTTTAAGTCAAAAGTTGTATTAAAATCATGTATTTAAGCCCAGCTGGTGTGGCTTTGTGGTTGAGGGTCAACTTATGAACCAGCAGGTTGCAATTCAATCAATTCCCAGTCAAGGCACATGTGGGCTCAATCCCCAGTGTATGGTGTGCAGGAGACAGCTGACCAATGATTCTCTCTCATCATTGATGTTTCTATCTCTCTCTCCCTCTGCCTTCCTCTCTAAATCAATAAAAATATATTCAGAAAAAAACCATTTATTTAAAAAGACATTCAGCCTTACCTGGTTGGGTGATTGGTCTAGGGTCTAACTCAAGATTATGTAAGCTCTCCTAACTAAACAAAAAGAATCACCTACATTTTGGTTGAAAAAGAATTCCTTTATCTTGTATCTCAGAGTCTACTCTACATTTGGATTGTGGTGATAATTACACAAATCTGTAAATTTACTAAAAATCAGTGCATGGTACACTTAAGTACATGAATTTTATGGAATGTAAATTACACCTCAATAAAGCTGTGAAAAACTGAAAAGTCCAACACCAGATAGCTCAAAAAGGATTATGTTTCTGACTTCCTGGTCCAATAAGGATGCTACTTCATCCTATTCAAATAAGAAACATCTACCATTTCACCTGCTATAAGATAGAAACCAGGATGAATAATGACATTCTCAATGATGGGCAGGTCCACCCTGTGCATGGCACATGCGTTATTCTGTATAATGCTCACATCTACCCTGCAAAGTCTGAGATGCAATTGTCTCCTGAGCATTTATAGATGCGAAAGTTGAGGTTCACACAATCCAAAAAGATGCTCAAAGTTACCTGGTTCAGCTAAGATTCTAAACCAGTAAAAGTTGTACCATCTTTCATTCTTTCCCTTAAAGAAACCCCTGGGTACCCATTCTGGACATATTTGTAGCCTCTTCTGATCTAAAACGAGGACTTGTACATCAACTCACAACAAATCGGCAAACAGGAAAGAAATACAAGCACACTCATTTAATTGACAGAATTTAATCTATATTATAAAAGTGAACATATATAATAGCTCTTCCTGATTTAAGAGACAACCAAAAAGCTTCCTGCAGTTTGAATCTTTGTGAGTTATAAAAACAAAATCCATTTACCTATCTTTGACATTCTAATAAAAAGATAAGATTATGATTCTCGAGAATTATATAGATGATAAACACAGAAAAGCTGAAAGTCAGGGGAAATGTAATAAATAAAACACTGAATTGCAAAAAGTCAGGGCAATCAGCATGTCTAACAAGAGATAAATTATGTTATATCCATAAACTCAAAAATAAGGTAGCCTTGAAAAATCATGTTTTCAAAGAATACTTAATGGCATAGGAAAATGTTTAAGATACCATTTAGTGAGAAAAGCACGATATAGAACTCCATAAAGAATATAATAGCAAATTTGTAATAAATCGTTATAGTATATGCATTCATATACATACAAATAAGTATGAGTATACACACTATGTGTTTATGTCACTGGAAGAAAACTGAACCAAAAATAATATTAGCAGAGGTTATCTCTGCCTGGTGGAATAACCCATGCATTTTATTTTCTTGCTTATTTATACTTTTCTGCATTTTGCAAATAAACATGATTTACTTTTAAAATCAGAAAAAGCTATATATGGATAGAAATATTTTAAGAAAAACAAGGTTACTAGAAAATTGGACTTTATTTTTAGCTAAAACCTTGTTCTATAAATAAACTCTTACATAGGCCATTGGTGGGTGTATGTGAAACATTTTGTGTGGAGAATTGAGCAGTAACGTCTAGAATGAATGTTCTTCTTTGTTCCATTTGAAACTGACATGAGAGACCCTCGCAGGACGGCATCTCTCCTTCCCCAGCAGAACCTCACTGCCACCCGGGATCACTCTTTTCAGAAGAAATGGGGGCCTTTTGGTGTCCACTCCCTGACAGCTTTGAAAATTATTTAGCTTCTATCATGATGGATACTCTTTGCCTAAAATGATGGATGGGCAGCAACTGAAAAAGGATGACATGAAATTTGAAAAATGATATGAGTGTTGGTGGACAGACTTTTTTTTTTTAGGAGAAAAGTTGACATAAGTCTGAAATATAGCATGGAGGACTGTTCTATCTTTTTTCTCTCTCCGAAGAAATCAGTAGCTGTCCTTTATCCATATGCTCTTTGGGGAAGAAAACTTATACTTAAGTTAGAATGAATTCTTTCTCCCCCCTTAAGAAGCACATGGGAAGGCCTTAGGAGTGAATTCATTCATTCACCCATTCAAGGATTTATCAAGCGCCTATTACATGGAGGTTAGCACTTAGGGGCGGGGGGCATAAAGATGAATTAGACAGGGGATTCCAGACCCTAGCAAAGAGACAGACGAGCAAACAGATCACTATAGTCCGATGCTGTATGTAGGAGAGCACAGTGTAGAGGGTGGTAGGGAATGGAGGTCAGACTCGTACGGGGAGAAAGGGTGTCAGAGCAGCCTTCCCTGAGAAGACGTCTGAAATGAACCCTTTTCATTCCTGGTATTTTCTTATTGCCATGACTACATCATGATGATATGCCAGGACCCGTCCACTTTCTGGCTTAGAGGCAAATCTTTCCCTGGGAACCAGGTTATTTCCTCAACAGTTGTAGATCACCTCTCAGCTGTGCGTTGGCATGTGTCCTGAGAATTCCAGTTCCTTCAATAGATCAATTTTCAAACATTTCATCAACCTCAACAGAGCGAGGATTTGCCACAAGGGTGAGCTAGCTTCTCTCATCTTTCCCTTCACCGGTCCCCAGCAATTCCATAACACACCAAAGTCATCAAGGTATTTCTTTTCCTAGTTGGGAAAAGTGCACTCCTGTTGACTGAGGTGTTAGGGTTTTTGCAAGAGCATGTAGGGAAGTGAGATTGGGCCTGCCTCACACCCAGGGCCCAAGGACACCCAGTGGCATCTGACAGGCTCTGGGATTTTTGCCCTCTGAAGCTGGCATCCTTCAACCTCTACTCTGAGCTGTGGCATTGGGATGCCTCAGCTACTCTCAGCCTCTGCAAACCAACTCTATACTTTCCATCCTTCTTGTCATCAATTCTGGGCCTCCCCAGCCTCATGACACCTACTCACTCACTTGTCTCGGTACTGACTTAGTAGTCTTATTCAAGTTCAACCCTGAGTGAGTCTTTGGGTCTCACTGTAACACACCGTGGAGGACTAATGAGGAAATGCTTGCAAAGCACTTTGAAAATATCTAATGCTCAGAAAATATGAATGATTGCTATTGTCCTTACTACCACTTAAGAACGAAGATTTTATTCTTGACTTCTTTTCATGGTCACACATGTGCAACCTTCATCTTGAGATGACAGGAGAGAGTTTTTAAATCCCCTTGGTGATCCTCAGCCCAAGCAGGTAGGGTTCCCCAAGGGTGATGTTTCTAACCTGGGTTGGGGAGGAGGGTGGCTTCTATTTGTCACTGTGACTAGGAGGGATCTATTGACATGTAATGCCAGGAGTTTGGAGATGCTAATGTCACACCACACCCACACACAGAACAGCCCACACAGTAGAGACTGGCCTGTTCCGTGGGCCAACTGTAGTCCCCACCATAAGAAACCCTGAGCTGATTGTCTGAAATCCTCCATATGCTCTGTAGCTGCCAGCCTTCCAAATGGTGTCCCATCGAATGTTAGCTATTGAGCGTAGCAGGCTTTTCCGCATGGCAATCTAGTTATCTAGGAGTGCCAGGGTATAGAGAAATTTGCAAAGAGAGGAAGGGGATTAGAAGTGTGCACAATTCAGAACAGCCTCCTGTTTTTATAGGCCCTGGTTTGATTTCTTCCTTGTAGTGCGGCCTGCACTATAAATTAGGGTTGCAAAGGCTGGCCATAGCGTGGAGGCACTCCTATTTTCCCAATCCGTTCTCAGCTTGCTGTTGTACCATTTAGAAATAAAAGCAACAGGTTTTATGTTATCGCGTTTTGCAAATACAAAAAATAAAAATAGTTCCCAGCATGAAGAAGCAAAGGGATGCCAAATTTCAGTCTCTGACAAAATTTTGTTCCTTGCTAAAATTCACTGAAAATGGCCATCTATATTAGAAACTATAATTTACACTTCACTATGGATGTGACAGAAAAACCTAAAAAGATTTTGGAAAAGACAGCAGATCAGGAGGGAAAGAAAAAAAAAGAGAAAAATACACTGATTCTATTTCTTCCCCTGGTTCTTATTTTTCTTCTCTTTTCTTTCTTAATCAAAATGCTCAAATGTTTCTTTTACTGAATTAAATATATCATAGACACTGCTGTACTAATTTGTCTTATGACCCATTCCCCACTTTTTATGTGCCTTCCATCCCCAAATACAGCACAGTTCTCAATCCTACGAACCACAGTTTTGTGAGGGCTGCTAGAATCCAGCCAACCCCAGTGTGTTGCATTGACATCCATGGTAAGCCAACAATGTGAATGCTGCTGCTCTAACATATTGAACAGAAACAGGAGATAAACGCCTGTGCTTCCAGCCCTTGCAATCCAGGTTAGGGATGATGGCACACCTGCAGGGCAGTGCGCATCCACATATCAGATATCTTTCATGCTGTTGGGCCAGACCCTGTGCCAAATGCTAGGAATGCTTCTGTAAACCTGATGGGCATTTGGTGCTGTCCTCATGGAGTTTGCAATCCAGATGGGGAAACAGATTATCAAGTAAAGAAATCACTAAACAGTATGATCAGAACTAGGAAGGGATCAGCAGGTAATTAAAGTAAGGTGGTAGGTGAATTTGTTTGATGAGGAGATGGTGTAAGCAGGTCTGGCTGTATAGAGACAAGGGCAGGTCAGAGTTAGGGGGAAAGAATTCTAGGCAGAGAGGAAAGGTTTCAAGTTAGAATGGAATTCTCCTGGTTCAGAGGAAGGCCAGTGGGGCAGGGATAAGGTCATGAGACAGGTCATGAGGGAGGATGGAATCTGATTCAGTGCTAAAGGAAGCCGGTGACAGTGGCCAGTGGGGCTCACAGCATGTGTCTATGAATGCTTCTGCTCCCACAGAGAACACGGAGAAGCGGGGGTTGGGAAGGTTTGCAGAAACTGTCCTCCACCAGGTAGCGGACAGGTGGTAGTGGCGTGCCCTACCTGACTTCCAGAAGGTGACACAAAGAAGCACAGACAGGTGTAAGGTGCTTCGTCCAGCAGCAAGGACAGAGGAGAAAAGGGGAGGAATCCAAGGGAACTCGAACTTCCGGCTACAGAAGCTCTGGCAGGGAGGTGACAGGTCCGAAGTGAGCTGGGTAACTGGGAAGGAAATGGTGTTACAGAGACTTGGGGATGCGACGCTGCGGTGAGAAAAGGCATGTGGTGCATCTGGGTGTCATCACAGTGTGTGGGGGGGCTTGTGTGCCGAAGGGAGGGGAGCAGAGGTCTGAAGGTAGCAAGGACGATAGGGCCAGGAAACTGTCCACCGAATGCTAAACTCCACCTTTCAGCTAGCTCCGCCCCTCTCTGCCCCAGGGTAAGTCGCAAGACCACCATGCAGAACGGTTAACAGCGTGGACTCTGGAGTAAGAGTGGGGAAGTCCTGTTGCTCACTGGCTGCGCTGCACCTCTCGGTGACTCAGTTTCCTCATCTTCACAACAGGGGTGATAACTGCCCCTGCCCTACAGAGAAGTTGCAAGGACTACAGGTGGTCATCTATAAAACGAGCTTAACCCTGTAACTGGGGCACAGAAAGAGTCCAGCAGAACTTAGTGGGTGTTCTTATGATTTTTTTTTATCATTTTTACAAATGCTGTGCCTTTCAAATGGCCAAATCTGTTTTTCTGCGGTTGGTACCTGTCAGGGCTTATTCTGAAGAACCTTGAGTATCAGGGACTCACTAATGTTTTATGATATTTTACCTCACTTTATGGTAGTCATTTATGACAAGACCAGCATGACATAAACTGCCATAAAGCAAAGCAGAGCAATCACACCAATGACCATAAATCAAGGGGTGCAACTGAAAAGGGCCATAAAGGGAAGGAAATGGAGGGAAACAAGAGTGAGGGAGAGTGTGAGGTTGGGAGCTGGCAGCACAAACTTTGAGAGCTTGGAATTTCAAATGAGAGCAAGCTGGGGGGAAAATATTAGATGGATGTCTTCAGGGGTTTTTTAAATTTCACATACACATTTCTGGACAAATATGGTGCACTTTCATGGTTTCAAAGAGAAAGACATTATTTCATGTCCTACTCTGCTATGCATTTTTTATTGGAAAAATGCTATTTCTAATCTTATCCGTGTGTTTCGAATCCATGTTGGATATCAGAGGTTTTTAGAATTCACAAGATGAGCCAATATTTTTGATGCTCCGGAACTATTGATGTCCCAGATTCTTTGGGAACCCCACTGGCTGAAAGGGATTTTGTAATAAATATAACTTTTTTCTTTTTTTTTCTTTTTTGCATCTTTTATTTTGAGGTTTTTTTTCCCCCTGGAACTTACTCTAATGGACAGAGGCTCTGAGATTTATACAGATTCAATGTGCTCAGAATAATTCTGCTCAGGTATGGATGGGTGGACAGGAAGGATGCATCGAGCGATCAAGCAACAACATTTCCAAGACCCTTGCTGAGTAGGTTTCACTCAACCTTTAAACTAAATCAAACTAGGATGATTGATCTGGACTCATTTCTGGTTATAACTTCCCTAGTTGTGTTAAGATAATCCAGGCAAGGCTAGATGGGAAGAAGACACCAACATACAACATTTTACTCCCATCTTTGTCATAGCGAAAATATGGGTGTCCAGGTACTCTTGCATCACATGCAGAGGATGTGCATTAGATCCTGTTCAAGTTATTTAAAAGTCAAATCCTCCCTCAGATTTGTTCAAGATTTGCCAAGCTAAAAGAATACTTTGGTTTAAATCCCCTAAAAGTGAACAATCCTTTTATAACATCATAACTCTCCTTCTGAATATGTATGATTTATTCAAGCTAGAACGCACGTATTGAGAGTTTCCAGAAAGCAGAGCCCATAATGCTGTCCTTTCCGAAGTACATTTACCCTCCGAGTGTGACTGGCCCCGTGTGGATGAAACACACAAATGCCAGTGGCTCCCAGGAACCGCTGCGTCAGTGTGCAGGCTGGCACACGAGATAAGAAATTAGTACCCAAATGTCTGTTACACAGCAGTGATGCTGTGCCCCCCTCACGGTGTCTCAGAACCCTGGTGCAATCCTAGGCCACTCTGCCCTCAGCTGCTCACAGGTGCCTCTCTTACATTCTTGATTCTCACATAAAAACTGCCCAATATTGTGTACCTTGGTTTTTATTTCCTTGTTTTCTTTAGTTTGGGCATAGCTCTTTGATACTTAATGAGCCAATATGGTCTTTCTATAATTTGGTTAGAAATGTTGCCTCTTGGCCCTGTGTAAAAGCATATCTTAAGGAAATATGTGGACAACTGTGCAAAATTGATTTATAATGATAAAAAATGGAAGCTCCTTAAATGTCCACTAAAAGGAGAAATTTAATAAAGGTACATCCATTCACCGGAACACTACACTGAAGTTTAAAAGGATATGAAAAACTGGTGGCATGTGTTCATATTTATATAGAAAAATATATTCTCACACATACATGCCTGAAAACTACCATATACACACTAAACTGTCATCAGTGTTATCTCTGGAGGGTGGCATTTCTAAGGACATTTTGATTTTCCAACATTTACACTTCTTTCCTGGGTGAACTTACCTACTGGCATATGATATGTGGGTATGGATGCTTTCAAAGATACTTTTCACTCTGGGAACCATGTGCGTAAGTTCCATTTTTATTTGCACATACAAACATGGACATACAGTATGAATGACAGTTGTCTCTGAGGAGTAAGGATACTAGAGATTTCCATTTTCAAAATTTCCTACAATGAACAGATATCAATTTTGTAATATGGGTGATTTAATTTTTAGAGACTTCCTTATAATAAATAAAATATCTGGACGAAAGAAATAAAAGGAAGGAAGGAAGGAGGAAGGAAGGAAGGAAGGAAGGAAGGAAGGAAGGAAGGAAGGAAGGAAGGAAGGAAGGAAGGAAGGGAGAGGGCAAGTCTCCTACTTAAGTCTCTCCCTTCCTAGAAACCAGGGATCCCAGAGGCTTAGCATGTCTCTTGCCCACAACATATGCCAGAAGCTGAACTACCGTGACAGCAAGAGTGAGCATGAGCCTGTACAATTCACTGAGAGATGCAGATGCACAGTCACCCTTCCCTGTGAACATCCTGGGACCTGATCTCCAGGGAGGGTGGAGGCAGAACCTGGCTGCCTGTTCCAGGCCCTCCAGCCAGAGTGCACTGCAGCAAGAACCTCTGGCCAACCTACTGGGGCAGACACCCACAAAAGAGGAGCCCAGAGAAAACATGATGACCCAGAAAGGGTACAACAATGGATTCCTATCTACAGAATAGCAGTTTCTGGCCCCAAATTGCATGAGGACTTGTCATTTTTAATGATGGGGTCCTCTCACTGCATAGGCTTTGGAGTGTCTCTTCTAGAAATTCCTGCACCATGCCAATTCCACAGCATCTGGTCCCTCTTGTCATCACTGTGTTCCCAATTCCAAAAGTGGTGCCTGGGATATTGCAAGTGCATTTACTAGTATTTAATGAACTAATGAACCAAAGGACTTAAGATGCTCCAAAGTAGGCAAAGAGAGAATAGTTTCATTTTTTTTTTAATCCATCGAAAGATGGGATGTAAAATGGCTGAGACCTCTCATACTGAGGGATGTGTGATTAGGATACAAAACATGCTTGAACATTTTAAATAGACTTTAAAATCTTCCTGCTCAACCTTGCCCATGCCTAAATAAAATCTGGCATAAACATTCGGGTGGTTGGGGATGGGACATTTGAATGGCTTTGCTCTGCCCAAAAACTCAAAGAGAACCCTTGCATAGGCTGTATGACATGCAAACACATAAGCATCCAGAAGCCCAGATATCTGCAACAAAAATGAGAGCTCCTCATGTTGGGATGAAATCAGCTACATTACCCAAGAAGCAGAGCCACAAATGATTTCTTGAAAATGGAATGTGCTCAAGAAATACAGCAATTTAACCCAGTGCAACAGATGAAACATCATCCATCTTTTTTTAAAAAAATATGATTTATCTTTCTCTATCCCAGTAGGTATGTTTGAGAGTATCCAATTCTATGTTGAACAACCATAATTGAGAGGAAACATAACAATATGAGTCTGGGGCAGGAACTCTATTGGTGGCCCTGACAGGTGAAAAAGACAAACATAAAATATCGATGGTTGCCTGCATTACTACAGAGACTGTTTTACATCTGTTTAGCATAATGCTCTTTCGTCCTTTCTGTCCTTTCTTTCCTGTTCATGAAGACTTTTCTTCTTTTTGGTTTTCAAACTAAATTCTAGAGAAGAAAGGGCAGAGGTGGGGGGGGGCAGGGCGTGAATATTTATATTCTGTATTGTTTCTTTGCTCAATTAGTAAAAATTATTTTTGAGTGAAGTTATTATGATGATGCATTTGTGGCCACATTACTTGAGAAGATAGACTACATTAACACAAAGATGGCAGACAAGGAGACACTGATATCTGGATTTTTGATGCAGCCTTTGCATTCTCATTATTGCATTGTCTTTCTGTATTACTTTTGATTTATAACGTAATTGGAAAACTATGGAAGTGTTAATGGCAGCAGTACAGTTTTAAGGAAGGCAAAAAATGTTTACTAATTATTGTCTTTAAATTTGGTTAATTATGGAAGCATTTCTCCTCTGGGTTCATTTCGGATGGGACCACTATTGGGGGAGGTCAGGGTGAAACACTGTCTAGTTAGAAAGGCAACGTTCAGAATTTTGTTGTATTTCCCTCTTGGTTGACCTTATAAAGGAAGGAACAGATTGTAAATTAAAATTCTCGACACTAGAGCTCAATAGCAAACCTTAAGGTGAGTCACTGTCTTTTGTTTTATGTTTAGACTAGAAGCCCAGTGCACTAAATGCATGTACTGGAGGGGGAGGGTTCCTCAGCCCTGCCTGCACCCTCTCACAGTCCGGGAACCCTCGGGGGATGTCCTAGGGATTGGGTCTAAACCAGCAGTTGGACATTCCTCTTGAAGTCCAGGACCCTTTGCTCTTTACTGCCCACCTGCTCACTGCTTCTTACCTCTCAGCTGGTGGCTCCTTAGCGCTGCTGCAGAGGCAGGAGAGGCTCTCACCACCGTCGCTGCACTCTCCAGCCATAAGTCCAGCTTCTGGCTCAGCAGTGCTCCCTCTATGGGACTGTACTGATCTCGAGGGGGGCAGCTCCTGCATTGAGCATCTGCCCCCTAGTGGTCAGTGTGCATCATAGCAACCAGTCATTCTGGTCATTCTGCCACAAGTGTTGCTTAGGCTTTTGTCATATAGATGAGAAATTGTCACTCATGTTTACATGTGGGTTGTTGTTTTTCATTGTGTGCTGCTTGCAATCATTAGTAAGGCTGGTGATGAGATTACCGAACCATTTGGAGTTGACTTTTCTTTTATGCTGCATAATTATAGGGGTTTATTACAATATTTTTGTGTATATGTTATTTAATGATTCACACTTTTATTCTTCTCCCCTGTGAAGGGTGTGACTTCTTCATTCTTAATATGAATTATTATTTGGAGTGCTCCATTATTCCCTGGAATGCTGGAATTAGAAAAAATTTTTTAAAACTAAATAAGTAAAGAGCTAACCTCACACCAGTAATGTTCTTAAGATCTGGATAAAGCCTGCTGACAATGGAAGGCACAGAGCCATTATTCAACGCTCACGTTTCCCACTTGTACAGCAATCCTGGGCATATTATGTTGTAAAACATCTTACTCCCCTTCTAACTTCTTAAATTGCTCCAGATGCTTCTTAACCATAAAAAATGTAATGATAATTTTTTTTAAAGCTGCATCATCTGTTTTCATATCTGACTTCCCTGAGATATGCCAGTTAGTTTGGGAAGTTGGGATCGGAAGCAAGATTATGTATATGGTTCATTTGCACATCAACAGAGATGAAAGAGCATCCTGAGCATCACGGTGCAGAGGCTGACTAACCACCTCACTTTAGCAGAGAACTGTTTAAATGCTCTGTGACATAATTTCCTCATCCACAACATGGCAATGCTAATAGTGCTTACCTGATGGGTTTGTAAGGATTCAATTTATTCGTCCATATGAAATATTTAGAATCCAATACCAGGCAATACAAGCGCTTAATGAATGTAAACTATTATCTCCTAAAGCCTGCTCATCCTCCTTTTGGTAGATGTAGGTGGCTTGGGGTGATTCATAGAGAAATGTTTCTTTTCATGTTTAATGTGTATCAATTAGAATGCCCTTGGCCATAAACGGAGATTATTTTTGGACAGCAATTTTTAACCGATAAAAATTTTAAAGTAAAAATTGCCATAAAACAGAAGTGAACAAACTATAGCCCTTAAGTCAAATCTGAGCTGTTGTCTGTTTTTGTACGTTTTGCAAATCAAGAATGGCTTTACAGATGATTATTCGTAAACAATTTGGTGACAGAGAACACTTTCAAAATCCCATTCTCACTTGTACATCTCTACTATAAAATTATATTCCATTGATTATCATTAGATTTTTAATTTCATGAATAAATAATTGGTGGGAATTTGTTGTGCCTCTTTTTATATAACAACCTAGACAATACTTTTTATTGTTGCCTCTTGGCCCGTAAAGCATTAAGTTTTTATACCTGGCAGCTTGCTAGTCTCTCATACAGTAAGCTGCCCAGGGCTGAGCAACTCTCAGTTGGTTGAAAGAGAGGTTTTGTGATTCATCAACATCCACGTGTCCTTTCTGCCCTCCAGGTGTCCTTTCTGCCCTCCTCAATGTGTGAGCCTTCCCTGGGAACTGGCTTCTGTAGGGTCACAAGGTGCCTTTCTGCAGCTCCAGATGCATAAATAGCCTCCTTCTGCTGTCTCCATAAGAGACATTCTTTCTTAAGAATAAGAAAGCCTTTGCCAGAAATCCCCCAGCAGAACTTCCTACCTCTCATTGGTCAGAACTGGTCATATGACCACCCCTGAACCAATCCCTACAGAGAGAAATAGATTTTGATAACTGGCTTAGACTAATTAGGTTCTACCTTCTAGAACTGGGAATGTGGTCAACTTTTCTGGAAGCACATTAGTGCAGGCAGAGAAGGTTGATGCGCCCCCCCCAAAATACATTGGGGTTCTGTTAGAAAAAGGGAAGGAGGATATGGATGTTGGAAAAGCAATGTATAGCATGTTTATTTATTTACATATGTATTAGAAAAAAACTAAAATTAGCACATTGAAGCATGCTTTCATAATTCTTATTACCGTATTTTCCGGTATATAAAACGACTTTTTAATCCAAGAAAATCTTCTCAAAAGTTAAGACAAAACTGCTGAAATGGTAGAAATCATAGAGGGAGAAAGTAGAGGAGGTAGTTGGGTCACTTCTCACACTAGCCTTCTCATTATTTGAGAAGATTTTTGAGATTTTCCTGGGTTAGAAAGCCATCATATACAACAGAAAATACGGTACTTAGGATAAGGTTACATTTTTGGTCTATTTACATAACAATACTAATTAATCAAAAACATAGTAAGGAAAATGTTATGGAGAAAAATAGGAATGTGGAACAGAAGAGTTAAATCACAAAATGTCTAAGATTTAGATGATTCTGCATGTTGGCCAATGTTTATGCTTAGAAATTCCTATTGATTCTTGAAAGCCCACATCAGATGTGATCTCCTCCCCGGATTCTTCCCCGATCTCCTTCTTTTTATGCTCCTGTAGGCTCGGTTTCCCCCAGGGCTCCGTCTTTGCCTTCTGTCTCTTACAACAAAGGTCAGGTTGTTCCGTATCCACTCCTGAATGAGAGCACCCTGTTTCTCACGCAGCCATTCATCAAGCACTTGTTGAGCATCACTTACGTGGCTCACAGGGAGTGTTTAATGTTCATTTCTAGTCGGGGCAATAAAGCATGACATATGCAAGGTGCTCATAACATACTTACTGTTCACATGAAGGAAGGATGGATCAGCCAAATAATCTCATGAATTGACAGGAACTACCTGTGCAAGGCTGGCAAAGGGGAACACACATTTTGAACACCCAGCACTTTAGCAAGTTCTTATTTAATCAAAAGGAAACCAACCAATCTCAGCAAATTTCTGAAGTTGGTGTCACTTTTAGAAACAGGCTAAGACAAATGTCTCCAGAGAGGACTGGACTAACACATGGGTATTTGGAAGTAAGGCCTTTTGCCCTCGCCATTAACTCTTTACTAGGGGCCCAGTGCACAAAATTCATGCACGGGGGGGAGGGTGGAGGGCCCTCAGCCCAGCCTGCCCCCTCTCACAGTCTGGAACCCCTCAGTGGATGTTCTATGATGGCCCCAGTCTGCCAGGCACCTTTTGTGTGTGTGTGTGTGTGTGTGTCACCACTGGGGACCTGCCCCCAGCCGCATCTGAGGCTCGGAGCAGTTCTCCTGTGTGTGTCTACCTGCTGGGGGCCTGCCCCCAGACTTAGAGCAGGCACCCCCTCTATGTTGATCTCTCAGACTCTTACCCTCCCCTGCATGTTGTTCTCTTTTTTTGAGCTATGGCCAGGGCTGGGTGCTGCCTGCCTCCCAAGCTTGCCTACTGCCCATCTTCCTCCAGCCACCAGAAAGCAGGGAAAACCCCGCCTCATGGTCAGGCCAGCCTTTTCCTGCTCCCTGATCCCCAGAAGGGACCTGCGGAGCCGCCAAGCAGGCCCCCAACCCCCAAGAGCTTGCTTTCCCACTCCCCAGTGCCCCCCAAAGGGCCTGGGGAGCCGCCAAGCAGGCCGCCGACTCTTTCCCACTCACCGGTCCCCTGCTGCCTTCCTTTCCCACTCCCCGGTACCACCAAGGGGTCTGGGGAGCTGCCAAGGAGGACCCCGACCCCTGCAGCCTTGCTTTCCTGCTCCCCGGTGCCCCGCAAGGGGCCTGGGAAGCCCACCAAGTAGGCCGCTGACCCCCCACCGCCTCTTTCCCACTCCCCAATGCCCCACAAAGGGCCTGGGCAGCCGCCAAGCAGGCCACCGACCCCCCCACCACCTCCCCGGTGCCCTTCAAAGAGCCTGGGGAGCTGCCAGCAGGCCGCCAATCCTGCCACCTCTTTCCCACTCACCGGACCTGGGTCCTGCACTGTTCTGCCCTGCAGCCACTCTGTGCACTCGGGAGGTCCCTCAGCCCGGCCTGTGCCCTCTCACAGTCTGAGACCCCTCTGGGGATGTCCACCTGCTGGCATGCCTGACCAGGCTGGGAGAGGGGCTGATGGCTGTCTCCAGGCTGGCCAAGCCCCCCAGGAACGTCCCTCACCCCATTGGGTTGTGGCCAGTGTGGGTGACGGGCTGATTGGTGCTTTCAGGCTTTAAGGCTGCCCACAGCTCCCAATGACCCAATGTCCCAGCAAGGCTGGCTGGACGCAGGTTTCTAGGGTTTGTTTATCTTCTATAATTGATACACTGTTCCTTTAAGCCGGCTTACTTACGAAGCCTCCTCTCTGCTTCACCTTGTGGAATCTATAATGAGACAATATTACTTAGTGGTGAGGCTAGGCCTGCTGTTTCCTTCAGCTCCCGAGGATTCTATGATTGTTATTTTGTTGTAAACTTGTGTTTTGCTTGAGCCAGTTTAAGCGGAGCGAGCGGCAGTTTCACTTTCACTCCTGCTGCAATGAAAGCTGCCGTTTACTCAGGTCCGTGAGTGGCGGCCACCATGTTGTCTGGGCTAATTTGCATACAGTCGCTCTGATTGGCTGGTGGGCGTGGCTTACCCGTTCAGAGAAACGGTTAATTTCAATATTATGCTTTTATTAGTCAAGATTCTTTTACTCCACCTTTTTTTCTTGTAAAGGAATCCAAGGCAAACTGAAAACAGACTTCTTGCCATTTCGAATAATTTTATTTCTGAACTATGAGAATAAAATTTTAAAAATTAAAATTTGCTCACTTTACTACCTTACTTGGAAGACTTTGATGACATCTCATTTCTCCCAGGATAATGGCAGAAACCTTCAGGCCAGCTTTCACAGACCTAGGAATTCTACACAAAACCTGCTTCCTTTCATGCCCTTCTCTCTCCCCTTTTCCTTCTTGCTACAACCTTGCTCGTTTGCTCTGGCATTTTATACATGAAGCTGCTCGCACCTCAGGACCTTTGCTCATGCTTTCCCTCTGCTCGGAATACTCTCTACCTTTTGTTTTTCCTTGACGTCTCAGGTTAAATATTATTTTTCCAGAGAAGCCTTACTGGTCTATCCAAGCTAGACGAGACTCAAATATCACATGTTCTCATGATGCCTGTATTTTTCTTCAAAATAATTATCTAACTTTTAATGAAAGACATCATTTTTATAATTATGGGTTTTGTTTCTGTTTTTCCTATAAAGCAGTAAGGAAAGTGAGCATTGTGAATTGCTATAGCTGCAGTGCTTAGAATAGAGTCCAGCACATAGTAGATCCTCAACAAAAGGTGGATTGAATAAACAGGTAAATGAGCCTGTCCACAGAGCAGTAATGTCACTTCCTGGGCCAACCCGTATTCCTGTAGGGCCTCACAGATTCCAAAGTCACTTTCTCATGACAACCAATACCCATTTCTTCACTCACTCAACAAATAGGTCTTGAGTACCCACCATGTGCTAGGATTTCTGTAGCCCAGGGAGATAGAGTCTCATGGAGCTCACATGCTAATGGGAGACCAAAAATGAGCAAATAAGCAAACAAACACATAACCAACAACATAAACTATGAAGAAAGCACCAGAATGTTCTTTGAAAATATGTCACCGTGGTGGTGCAGGTGTGTGTCCTTTTCCAAAAAAATTGACTTACTGGGCTATAAAAAGTAACAGTCACCCAGCATGGGAGCTCCACCTACCTTGGAACCTTCACGGCAGCCAGTCTAGTTATGTGAGGACCTCTCTCCTAAGTGGGAAACAGACAACAGATCATCTACTTCAGGGTTAATTTAACTTTTCAAATTACAAATTCATCTGGAGCCCCATCTACCACCGGACACTCACTCCCGGCACTGCCAGGCTGTAAGCTTGTCCTACACCCTCCACTCCTTACACACACTCCTTAACGGTGGCTGCCTCAGGATTCACATCAAGCCCATATAATCATATAGTGAAGCTTGGCTTTTGTATTTCCATGATTCTAAAGTACCATTTGCCATTTTTCTAACATGGCCGATGTATTCCATGCTTAATAAAACGCTGGAACTTAGGAAGAAGGCCCAGGGAGATGCGGGCAAACACTGAGAAATGGTGTCGCTTTTGGTACCGGTGAATATTTCAGTCTGCGGAAGAGCAAGTCTTAGCTGGAAAAGCAGAAGACAACCATTCCCGCCCCCCCGCCCCTTTCAGCCTTCTCCTCCCTTTCTGTGTTTGCAGAACTTAGACCCTGGTCAAGTGCTAATTTTTTACCGAGAAAGAAAGCATGTGTGGAGGGAGGGCTGAAGAGGAGTAAATAAAATCATTCATTCAACGCCTCATGGCCTTGTCTCCAGTGATTGCTGGCCCTGTGGGTA